>CM035407.1:153827068-153902068 GCA_020310875.1 Ceratopteris richardii
CAACCAAACGTATTATCTCCGAGTGTAGTTTCTTCACTTCACTTGAGCCTACCCCTACAAGGAATGCAGCCACATGCACCAACAACTCCTCTTATCTTGTCATGGTAGTTGGTAAGATCATTTAGACTATTGATGATGGTAGTTCTTTTACATTGTCAGATCCTTTATTTGTGCCAAGGATCAAGAAAAAAAATTTATCAGTTTTAGCATTAGCCAAGATCTTGGTTGTGAAATTTGTTCATGACAGATGTACAGTTCATGATCTGTCAAATGGTGATGTTATTATTGCTTCTAGCATTTTATGCCGTGGGCTATATAAGCTCATAGACTATGAAAATCTGTGAATGATTCAACATGTGCAGTACATGATTCTCAGGCTATCGCAAATGCAAAGCTTTGGCATGCATTCTTTAGTCATCTAAATTTTGCTAATTTGCTATGCTTGCAAAAATTTCAAATGGTGTCCTCTCTACCCAAAATTGAGGCACCTAGTAAACATGTTTGTGAAGGTTGTATTTTGGGCAAAATGCAATGTTCCTCATTCCTAAAAGATGGTTCAATTCGAGCTACTAAAAAATTACAGCTTGTTCACAGTGATGTTTACGGTCCTATGCAAACACCCTCTTTTGGAAACTACCTTTACTTCATGACTTTTATTGATTATTTTTCTAGCCATGCATAGGTGTATCCACTGAACGAGGGGGGGGATATATATCTTCTGATTTTAATGCATGTTTAGCTAAACATGGGATGAAACATTAGTGTATAGTGCCATATACACCTCAATAGAATGGAGTTAGTAAAACGAAGAGCAGGTCGCTCATGGAGTTGGCAAGGTGTATGGTCAAGAGTCAAGATTTACCACATAGTTTCTGGCTTGAGGTTGTTATGTGTGCAGCATATGTACTTAATAGGTGTCCCACTAAATCATTATAGTCTATCACTCCATATGAGGCCTGGCATGGTTGCACACCATATGTTGCTCATCTATGTATCTTTGGTTATCTTGCATATGCATCAGTGCCTAAACAACAACACAAGAAATTGGATAATAAAGTAGTGAAATGTATTTATGTTGGGTACAGTTCTAAAAGCAAAGGCTATCGCCTCTATCATCCATAGACTAAATGCATTTTGGTTAGCCGTGATGTTTTTTTGTGGAAGATGCAATTTAGCCATTACTTTCATCTTCTAAGGAGACATCAGTTAGCTCTAGAGATGTGTATGACACTTTTCTACCTCTTTTTATATGTGGATAGTGTAGTGCTGGTCAATGAGGAAATTTCTCAGCCTTTATAGGTTTCATGTGGTGATGCATATCATTGCATTGTTTATGCAGATTTACATGATGCACTTGTTGATGAGAGAACTGATATAGAGGAGGCAAAGACTATGCCTAAATGGTTGGTGAAAACTTTGTGAGATAGAAAATTAGATGCACCTCTATCATATCGTACTTGTTTAGGCTCTCATATTGCTTCTTTTGCATCAGATTGCTATGCTATGGTTGCCTCTAGTCTTTGTGATGCGAATGAGACTATTTCATTTGATGAAGCACAAAATTCAGAAAATTGGATGGATGTTATGTAATCAGAATATGATGTTATTACGATGAATGGTACTTGGTCTTTATGTGACTTGCCTCCTGGCAAGAAGGACATCTACACTAAGTGGGTGTACAAGCTAAAGCATAAGCCTGATGGACTAGTTGACATGTATAAGGCTACACTTGTTGCAAAAGGTCATGCGCAAGAAAGAGGCATTGATTATGATGAGAGCTTTGCTCCCACATGCCGAATGACTACTATTCGTAGCATCTATGCACTTGCATATCATCATGGTTGGAATGTACATCAATTGGACATTAAAACTACATTTTTGAATGGTGACTTACATGAAGAAGTGTATGTTTTTTAGCCCCATGGTTTGTGCAGAAAGGGCATGAAAAAAAGTGTGCAGGTTGAAAAAGGCATTATTTGATTTGAAGCAAGCACCACGTGCTTGGTATGAAAAGATACATGCTTACTTGATTGCACATGGTTTTGAGAATAGTCCAACTGAGAGCCCCTTTTATGTTGAGTGTGTTGATGATGTACTTCTAATCATTGTTGTGTATGTTGATGACATGCTGTTTATTGGTCCTAATGAGAAGCATATTGCTGATTTTAAGGCTGATTTGCATGCCTCTTTTGAGATATCATATTTGGGGCATTTGCATCATTATTTGGGCATTCAATTTATGCAAGTTGATGATGGAAGAGCTCTGTTTCAAACTAAGTATATTGACACATTATTGAAGCATTTTGGCCTTGAAAATTGCAAATCTATTGCCAGACCTATGGAGATAGGTTTCCAATTGAGTCTTCATGATGCTAGAGATGCATTTGATGTTGTTCTCTATTAGCAGCCTATTGGATGCTTGATTTTCTTATGCATGACACGGCTTGATATTCAGTTTGATGTCTCATAGATGAGCAAGTTTATGCATTGCCTAGGTGTCAAGCATTGGCAGGTAGTTAAGCGCATCTTCCGCTACTTGAGTGGTACCTAGCTACTTGGATTGTTTTATCCCAAGGGGGCATAACTACAGCCAGATTTACATGCTTTTTCTGACTCTAACTTGGTTGGTTGCTATGACACTCATGTCTCCACTTGTGCTTTTTGCTTCATGCTTGGTATTTCATGCATATCTTGGTTGAGCAAGAAGCAGCCTACTATGGCCATTTCTAGTTGTGAGGCTTGTGAGCCCAAAAACAAAGCTAAAAATACCTTATGAATGATGTGTGTGTAAATCTCCTCCCATCCATTTATACCCTCCTATATTCTAAAAATAGCAATGATCTAGAATAGTTTCGCCATGTGGCCATCATGCAACACTCATCCCCATTACTACTGAATACCTTAGGATATCTCCCGAGCTTGGGACCTTGGCTATGGATGGCCCTTGTCCCACACACACATGGAATGATCCCTATGCACCAATATGATCCCTGTGGACCAATGTCTGACACTTCCTTCCCCTTCTAAAGATCATTGGCCTCAATGATCAATGAGGGAAAGTAATTGCGAACCAGAGCTTTTGATTCCCAAGTAGATTCAGTAAGCAGTAATCCTCTCTAGGCTACTAGATACTCCTGGATGACACGTTTCCTCAACCATTTCTATCTCCAATCTAATATCATGTCTCAACAATCATCTATGCTATCACTTTCTTGCAAAGAAACAATACCCTCTATTAGAGCATCCTCCATAGAAATATACTTCCTAAGTTTACTGACATGAAACATTGGATGGACTTTGCAATCTGGAGGAAGCTCTAATCGGTATGCAACATCACTAAGCTTCTTTAGTATCTTCCAAGGTCCACAAAACCTTGCTGAAAGCTTACTACTCTTCCCTATGGATAGTGAAGTAGATTTAGCTGGTACCTGAAGGACTATGTCTCCTTCCTCAAAGGATCTAGGAGATCTCTTCCTGTCAGCATACTCATTTGCCCTATCAACTGCTTGCTATATCTTGGCTTTAGCTATTTCTAAATTTGCTTGGATGCTCACTAAGAACTTTGAAGCAGTAGGAAATTTTTTTGGTATTCCTATGGTACTGAGAGCATTGGGATTCATGCCACATCTCAAAAGGAGACTTTCCTATCACCTTGTGAAGCCTATCGTTGTAAGAAAACTCTACTAGTGGAAAATAACTATCCCAATCCTTCTGTCTCTCAGACACATGCTCTCAACGTGTCCTCTAGAATCTAGTTGACCCTCTCGGTCTGACCAACTATCTATGGATGATTACCACTACTCATTTTCAATGACACTTTCAGTTTGTCAAATGCAAACTTCTAGAAGTGTCCTATGAATCTGACATCCCTATTTGAAACTGTGGATGTCGGTAATCCATGCAATCTGAAGACATGCTAGATAAACAACTCCACTACCTGTGGAGCTTCTATCGTGTCCTGCATGGGTATGAAATGAGCCATCTTGCTCAATCTATCTACCACAACTAAGATAGTATCCCGCTTCCTTTGGGTCCACGGTAACCCGATTATGAAATCCATGGATACACTATCCCAGTTATGACCTAGAATCTATAAAGGATACAAAAGACCTGGTGTTCATACCCTTTCTACCTTATTGATTAACACATAAAGCATTGTTGAACATAACCATGGACATCTATGGCTAATTCAAGCTGCCAAAATGTTCTTCTAACAAGTTGTATTGTCTTTTCAAAACCACGATATCCTGTGCAAGGAACATCATGGTTATCATGCATGACTTTTCTTCTCAAATCTTGGGAATCTAGTATGCAAACCTTTCCTTTCACTTTGAATATTCCATTCTCCTATGAGAAATTGGAATACGAATTGGACTTGTTTTCTGTGCTAGGTGAAGAAATAGTTGGAATTGCCTCGTCTCGTATGATAGATTCATCACTGATGGCTCTAATAATCTGTAACAAATATGGATCTTCCACCTATGCTTCATTGATCTCTTGAAGCAATAATCTTTCTAGAACTATAAAGCTCATTTGATACATTATACGTGATAATGCATCAGCTACTATATTCTCTTTGCCTCTTTTATACATGATTTCCATGTGAAACTCCTGCATAAGATCAACCCAATGATCCTGTCTACCTCGAAGATCTGGTTGACTACAAAAATACTTGAGTGTACGGTGATCTTTGTATACGGTAAAGTCTACACCATAAAGATAGTGTCTCTAGAGTTTAAGAGCATGCACCATTGCATACAACTCATGTTCATGCACTCACCAATTGTGTTAAGCACTACTTAATTTCTTGATTTCAAAAGCTATTGGCCTCCCATCTTGGCTCAAAAGTGCCTGTATGGCTATGCCACTAACATCTATCTCTAATTCAGAGGGTTTCTGTGGATCTACCACTTTGATTATAGAAGCCTCTAAAATGGCTTTTTTCAGAGTATCAAAACTCTCTTGCTTCTCTTGCTTCCATGCAAATGGAACTTTGCCTTGAAGCAAGTTCATCATAGGTGCTACTATCGATGAATAAGAAGAGATGAATTTCTGATAAAAAATAGAAAGTCCTAGAAATGACCATAATTGCCTCTCATCGTGAGGAGTACACCAAGCTAGAATAACTGAGACCTTCTTGGGATCCATCTGAACCCCATCGGCCAAAACCACATGCCCTAGATACTCTATCCTCGGAAGAAACAATTGAGTCTTCTTTGATTTAACATACAACTAATTCTCTCTTAAAACATTCAATACTAATCTTAGATGATTCTCATGCTCATGCACAGTCCTACTATATATAAACAAATCAACAATACACTTTCCAATGAATGGTCATAAAATGGTGCATTAGTCAAGCCAAATGGCATAATGCCCAAAATAGGTCCTAAAAGTTATCTTATGTACATCATAATCTCTTACCCTAATCTGATGGTAGTCACTTTTACCCTAATCTGATGGTAGCCACTTTTACCCTAATCTGATGGTAGCATCTAAAAGATCATCTAGGCATGGGATATATGTGTCGAATAGTAATCTTACTGAGTGCTCAGTATTCGACACACATCCTATAAGATCCATCTTTCTTCTTCACCAGAAGAATTAGTTTTGCAAAGGATGAATAGTTGGGTCTAATCAGGCCTTTCTGTAGGTACTCGTCCACAACCTTGCAGACTTCATTTTCTTCCTGCAAACTAATTCGAAATGGTGGTCGAGTGGTCGGACTTGCTCTTGGTACCAATTTGATTCTATGTTGTATGTTCCTCCAAGGAGGTAAACCTGAAGGTAATTTTTGCAAGAATAACTTTTGAATTTTGCTCTTACTTTCTCTAAAAGTGCTTGAGCATCATCATGGCATGTGCCAAGGACTGACATCTCTCATTCCTCAACAAAGGTCTAATGGTTTCTCTCAATCCCAAGATGAACTTGTGGACGTAAAGAAACTCAAGGATAATATCACGTACTTTAAGAAGTACCCCTGTACTTATCCGAGTACATGTTGTCTGATTCTTCTTACTGATTAAGAACCATGTGTCTAGCACTCTAGACCTCTCATCAAGTGGTACAAAATTGTTATAGAACAAGATTTTGAACTGATCCCAAGTCGCAGGCTCTTCCTTATCTTGTTCTATCTTGCACCACCACCTATGGGTAACATCCATAAGGTTATATGTGGCCTGCTCAATTTTGTGCCTAACATCCATAATATGACACAGACGGAAGCATTGCTCCCACTTGTTGAGCCACTACTCAACAACATCAATAGTCTTGGCACTAGTCGAGCCATGCTATCTAGGAGGCTTAAGATCCTTAAGGTGCCATCTGGCCTCTCTGACTAGAATGCTATCTCTGGGGATTTCTAGAGTTGGATGCTCATCTGGAGCATCTACCTCCATCCTTGGAAAGTCAAGCTTAGGCATCACTTCCTCTTTCTTAGAACCACGCATTTGTTCCAAGATATCATGAAGTGCATTATCTAGATTGGTAATCCTAGTACTCATGGTTTGAATGGGATTTGTCGCTCTTCCATGAGTGTATCTCTCCTAGTAGTTGATGATGGTCCTGGTTCCATGCGAGGATATGGTTTCGGTCAAATTTCTTTTTTGTATATATGTATATTTTTTTTCAAAGTGTACATATGTATGCTTAAAGTAAATAAGTGGAAGCGAAAAATAAACAAGTCACAAGCCTTTGCTTAAAGGAAAATGATAAAACAATAAATTTTTAGTATGGTTTCTATTCTTTAATGCACATGCATAATGAATCCTCATAACGGCGTAAATTTGAAAATCTAAAAAAATATACTAAGTTCATGTCATGCACTTTCCACGATAAAAATGGTGCTAGCAGGCACAATCTAACTAAAAATTAACTGAAGGGGATTACACACCTTAATAAATTTTAATAAGAACACAATAATTTCTTATTCTATCCTCGATGAACCTACAAGAAAATTACTTACTTGTACCTGCAAACAACAATTCATGCACCATACAATAATAGAAAACGTCGTAACTATGCATATACTAGAGATGTTATGCACAAATGCAATTTTTATATGCGGCATGAATAAAAAAGAAAGTAGCATTATATATGAATTGACCAAAAACCTTATTTGAAGGTCTAAAAGTTGACATGCAGGTGAATATCAGTGTTGAAGATGGTCCACACTCTTTCCTTTTGGCTTTCCAAGACTCTCCCAATATTTGTTGCATCAAGAAGGTGCTCAAACAGGGGTCGATGATGACAAATGGCCACAATCAAAGCTCTGAAGAACATTGGAACTGAATCCAAAAGGTCACTTATATCCACTCTGTGGAATTAGAGAGCAATCCACAACAATAAAAATCTCTGAATTTGGAGTTGGTATGCCCAAGTTATGGCCAACTGAGTGAGAGTAGGTGGTTTAAATTGGCTAATTTAGCAAGCTTCTTAGCTATGGCTTCACAATAAAAATTCGAATTTGCCTCTCTTCAAGCCAGAATGCACTGTGAAGCTATCCTCTCAACCATGAAGGCATGCACATTAGCAGATTTATCCCATATATGTTGTGACAAAGGGCTAAGGGCCTATGATCTTGTACAACATTGTTCATTAATACTATACACCTACATTGTTCATCTATGATCTCTCTGTTATAGTTATTCTTAACTGTCAACTTGTGTTGCTCATATCTCAGTCATTTCTCAACCAAATTCAATGATCTATAGCTTATAAAAATCAGCTCGAAGTTATCTACAAGCTGAAAAATTTTGAAGCAAATCCATTCAGCCAATTTGGAGAAAAGTGCATTGAAGCATTCACTGGTCCAACTAGCAGAGGTCCTAAAAGATCGGGGGTAATGATTTATTTGCTAAGTTGATTTCTCTGTGTATAGTGGATCATTTCAAGTGATTCCACTTGGAATCATTAGCTTACTAAGCTAATTAGATACCTCTAAAAGAATTTTTTCCAATTCCTGTTGTTCTGGTAGCACTGAGCATTATAAGTAGCAGGTGTATGATCCAAAATAGAAGATTTTCATCGAGTCTTCTATTTGGAAGTTGTCTATTTTGATTCAATCTTTTCATACATCATCTCCAAAGTACATAGGCGTACCTACTCATCACTTGAAGTGTCCATCCATCTTTCCTAACAATGCTATCAGAGCAAAGCTAAGGTAAAATGGGAGATGGTTTTCCTTCTTTCATTGATAAATTAGACAGGTTCAACTATCAAGCATGGTCCTTGAGGATGAAGACATACTTGCAAGGAAGGAGCCTCTATGGATACATCTCAGGGGATGAGGAGATGCCCATATTCAGAAGCAAAGGACAACCTACAAGAGAGGAACATGAAAGACTCAACACATGGTGTGCCAAGGATGCATTAGCAAGGTCTTACTTAACTCAATCTCTGATTTTTCTTCTTCCACATATTAGAAACTCTAAGACGTCCCAAGAAACTTGGGAAACATTGACCTCTTATTTCTCTTCCAACACAAGGGCCAGGAAGAATGAATTGTGGATTGAATTCACAACCCAAAGAAAGCAACCTAAGCAAGCTATCTCAGAGTATGTGACCAAAGTTGAAGATGTAGCAGATCAGTTGGCAAGCATAAGAAATTGAAGAAGAGCAGATTGTAAGGCAAGTAATCAATGGTATTAAAGCTGATGATAAATGGGAGAACTTCACAACTGCCATGGACTTGTACATGGACATGCAGATTCCAGATCTTACCACACTCATGGGGCAACTATTCACCCATGAAGCCAAGCTCAACAAGAATGGAGATTCATCAAGAGGTAATAGCTCTTCTACCCTATACAGTGATAAGAATAAGTCTAAAGAGAAAGGGAAAAACAAGAAAGTAGAAGATGAAGGAACTACCTCCCAAGCCAACTATGCAGGGAGAGGTAGATCATCAAGAGGAAGGGGCAGAGGAGGTAAACAAGGTAGGTGGAGACCTTATAACTCCTCACCATGCAATATTTGTGGTTTATCAAATCATACTACAGATGAGTGTTTCAGAAACTTCGAGAATCAGAGAGGTAGAGGTTATCAAAGAGGTGGATACACACCATCAAGAGGAAGATTCAATCACCACCAAGGATACAACAACAACTACAGTAGCAACTACCAAGGAGGATACAAATCCAAAAAGGATTACAACAACTACACAGAGGAGCAAGAAGACTCTCTTCTTATTATGAACATGACATCAAAACCAGGTATAAATGATGACCATCTCTTCTACATTGACTCAGGATGCTCAAACCATGTGGCAGGCAATGTAGCCCTAATCTCTGACCTTGAAGAACCAAAGGGTAAGCATCAGGTACAAACAGGTGATGACACCAAGCACCCAGTGATTAAAGTAGGGAATGTTAAGACTTCCAATGGAAACAAGAATCTATTGAGTAGGGTTCTATATGTACCAACAATTACCAAGAATCTGATGAGTGTTGGACAGATTGTGGGAAAAGGTTTGCAGGTTAGATTCAACAAATATGGAGCATTTGTGGAGGATTCCTAGCATGGGTTCAAGAGAATTGCCAAAGGAGAAAAATCAGGTAGACCATTCGCTTTTGAACTTGAGGATACAAGGATATTGCACTTTATAGTTATAAAGATCAAACATTATCAGAGCTTGAAATTTGGCATAAAAGATTAGGGCATATTGGTGAAAGAACCTTGAAACAAATATGCACAAATTAATGTGTGCTTGGGATACCTAATGTAACCAAGAACCACATGATTTATAAATATGGTGCTTGTCAGTTTGGAAAGTCTCACAGGTTACCCTTCTCAAGAAAAGGGTACATGTGTGAGGACTACCTAGAACTTGTTCATACAGATGTATGGGGACCAAGTAAAGATCCCTTAATTTCTGGATCAAGGTATTATGTATCTTTCATTGATGATTACAGTAGGTGGATTGTATTGTATTTTATGAAGCACAAGGATGAAGTATTCAGTTGCTTTAAAAAGTATCTTGCACTTGTTGAGAATCAAACAGGGAGAAATCTAAAAAGGCTAAGGTCAGATGGAGGAGGTGAGTACTTCTCAAATGATTTTGATGCATTCTTGCAGGACAGAGGAATCAAGAGAGAAATTACCACAAGGTATACCCCTGAGCAAAATGGGGTGGCAGAAAGAAGAAATAGATTGATTGTTGAAATAGCTAGGTCAATGTTAAATGAAAAAAAAAACCTAACTACTTGTGGGCAAAGAGTGTATCTACTGCCACTTATCTTGTAAACAGGTTGCCATCCAAATCTCTTGATGGGATGACCCCATATGAAGCATGGCATGGTATAAGACCTTCACTTGATCATTGCAAGATATTTGGATGTGTAGCATATGTGCATATCCCTTCTCAGATAAGAGGTAAGCTAAACCCTAAGGTCGAGAAGTCTATCTTCATAGGGTATGATCTAAATCAGAAAGGATACAGTTCTACAATCCTTCAAACAAAGGATTCATGGTCAGTAGAGATGTTGTCTTTGATGAAAATGACTCTTGGTTTGATAGTGAATGCAGGAAAGTAAAACTACCTTATGACTTGGAAGAGGAGTTCCCAAGCCTTACCAAGGAGGAGCCTAGTCAGAATGGAGACATCAATTGAGATGATGAAGACATCATTAGTCTTGAAGAGTTCAAGGCATGGAAGTCCAAAGGCAAACTCAAGATGAAGAAATTGGAGGACATACTTGAATCATCCAACCAAACAATCAGAAGATTACAAAGGGAGAGCAAGAAGCCAATCAGATATGGGTATGACACTTCTCTAGTTACTAAGCATTTTGTTTATCTTGCAAAAGATTTTTCAATTGAAGAACCAGCAACATATGAGGAGGCAAAGACCAAAGCAGAATGGAAGGAAGCTATGGATGAGGAGATTGAAGCACTCAAGGAGAGTGATAATTGGGAACTAGTACCAAAGAAGGAGTTTATGAAGGTAATTGGTTCTAGATGGATCTATAAGATCAAACGGAATTCTGATGGGTCAATAAGCAGGTACAAAGCTAGACTTGTGGCTAAGGGTTTTGCACAAACCCAAGGAATTGATTATGAAGAAACTTTCTCACCTGTGGCCAAAATGCCAACCATTAGGGTATTGGTAAGTGTGGCTGCATCAAAAAATTGGAACATGTATCAGTTGGATGTAAAAAATGCATTTCTAAATGGTTCGATTTCAGAGGAGGTTTACATGTCCCAACCATCTGGCTATGAGGACCCAAACAAGGTAACATATGTATGTAAATTAAACAAAGCTCTTTATAGATTAAAGCAGGCACCTAGGGCATGGAACCATATGTTAACCACATACCTTCGGGATCAAGGTTTTGTCATGAGTAAAGCAGATACTTCTTTGTTCATCAAGAAAAGTAATTCAAAGGTAATATACCTATGTGTATATGTTGATGATATCATAGTTACAGGTAATGATGCGAATGGCATCAAACAGATCAAGAACCAAATGATGAAGGAGTTCAAAATTAGTGACCTTGGATCACTAAAATATTTTCTTGGACTTGAGTTAGTCTATACTAACTCTGGAATTTACATGACTTAGAGAAAGTATATACAGGATATGTTGAAGAAGTTTCATTTACAGGATGCCAAAGTTGCAAGTACTCCGATGGAGGTCAACCTAAAATTAAGTGCTCATGAAGGTGACGTACTTGAGGACATTGCAGGTTATCAAAGCATAGTGGGAAGCTTGAACTATGCTACCTTGACAAGGATTGACATTGCTTATGGAGTAAGTGTACTAAGTCAATTTATGCATAAGCTTAGGGCACCTCACTTGGAGGCTGCCAAAAGGATGTTGAAGTACCTTAAGGGTACTCAACATCATGGTCTATATTTCCCTTATACAACAGACTTGGACATTAAGATTTATTCAGATGCAGATTGGGCAGGATGCAAAGATGATAGGAGGAGTACCTCAAGATATTTATCATTTGTAGGTGATAAGCCAATATCATGGTCTTCAAAGAAGTAACCTACTCTTGCGTCATCTTCTACAGAGGCAGAGTATAGAGGATTGGCCAATGCTACTCAAGAGGCCATATGGATCAGATTGTTGTATACAGAATTAGGATTACACACTACATCTCCAAGGATCTTTGGAGATAATACAAGCTCACTACATCTTGCATCTAATCCTATTTATCATGCTAGGACCAAGCATATAGAGGTCCATTATCATTATGTGAGAGAGAAGCTATTGAGAAAGGATATTCAATTATCATATGTATCAACTAATATGCAATGTGTAGATTTGTTGACTAAAGCATTAGATGGTACAAAACTTGGCAGGTTCAAATCAATGATTGGATTGCAGGATATTCATGAAGGTTGAAGATGAAGACCAAGCCTAAATGTTTGGCTTGAGGGGGAGTTGTTGGTGCAAATCACAAGCCTACACATTTGGCTTGAGGTTCATAAAGATATGAAGTTCCATGGAAACCATTGCTAGTGGAAATTTATCCTTTTACCCTTGTAAAAGTCATTATTTTTCCAATTCCTACTGTATTGGTAGCACTGAACATTATAAGCAGCAGGTGTATGATCCAAAATAGAAGATTTTCATTGAATCTTCTATTTGGAAGTTGTCTGTTTTGATTCAATCTTTTATACATCATCTCCAAAGTACATAAGCACTTGTATGGTGTCTTTGGAAAGTTAAGAGGGCCCACATATCAACTCTAAAGTCACAAAGGGCTGGTACTAAGCAGGATTTAGATGTACCTACTCATCACTTGAAGTGTCCATCCATCTTTCCCAACACCTATGGACCAATATGGTCCCTATGTATCAATGTCTGACAAGGGTGAGTACAGGGTAGATTTCACAACAACTATCGAGTGTGTGTGGCCCAAGCCCCTTATGGTTGATCTGGGTGTTAATCAGTCTTCTGCCACCACCATCTTCACTGATAGGTTCTCTACTAAAGACATCAATTTGGCATAGGTTCCCACATAGGAGAAAATTGCAGACCTTTTCACAAAGGCTTTGCCTAGCGAGAAGTTTGAAGCTTTCTGCAAAGTTTTTGGCTTACTTCATTTTTTGGATTAATTCGACATAGTGTGGCACTTCCTTATACAAGAGTGCCAGCTTCTTGTTCACCGCATCACTCCTAGGGGGATTTATTGATATATTTCGATAGTGATGTGTGTGAACACACTAGGACCACCGGGGCACATTTTTCCCTCTTTAGGAGGTTTTTTCCCCAGCTTGTATGTATGCCTATAACCCTAACGGGTCACTTATCTTTGTAAATTCACTTGGTAATACATTTAATATTGTGTGTGATCCAAGCTTCTTCTTCTTCCTTGTTTTGCTTGTGTGCTTTTGTGGACCTCAAACTCCAAAAAACTTGCACATTGATGGTGGTTGCTTATTCCACAAAGATGTGAATAGGATCCTTTCCTGTTACATGCTAGAGGATGAGCATATAATGCTAGTAGCTAAAGTTGGTGTGGATACTTTTGGTAGATATCTTCCTAAATCACAAAATTGGTAGAACATATGAAGACATGGCATATATTAGCCACATATGGAAAGAACAATACATAACTATGTCAATGCTTGTTGTACCTTCCAATTATCATGTTATGTTATATAATGTTTTTGCATGCAACACATGGAACCAGAACATATTAGGATATTTAAAATATGGCACTTATCCTCGAGAAATACCCATCCCTAAACAACAAGCCTTACAAGAAGAGATTCGGGATTATTCTCTTATTAGTAACATGCTCGAAAAGTGATTCAAGGATAACTTCCTACACCTATATATACATAAAGAAGATTATCTATCACTATTGGAAGTCACACACTTAAGTGTTGCAAATGGACATTTTCCTATAGGTGAGATACTCCAAATGATCCCATTTGTTGGTCTAACGTGGTCCACCTTATGGATGGATGCACAAACATTCATGAGTAGTTCCAATACTTGCCAATGAGAAAAATATCATTTCAAAAACAATGCTGCCTACATAATTGTAATGACCAATTATCTCACTCAATGGATACAGGCACAAATTACAACAAAATTTGATGCTCAAACAATTGCAAAATTTTTATTTGAGTAGATCTTCAAAAGATATTGCATCCCCGTTGAGAAAATTGGTAATAGAGGTACTCACTTTGTGAATAAAGTCATAGAGGATTTATTGAAAGAATTTTTGGTTTTTCATACATAATCAACTCCATATCATGCACAAGCAAATGGTCAAACTGAGAGTTCCAACAAATTTCTATGCATAGTGTTGACAAAGTTAGTGAATTCGAGATGCTAAGATTGGTATAAGAAACTACACCATGCACTTTGGGTTTATCAAGTTGCTTATAAGACTGCATTAGGAGCTAGCACTTTTAACTTGGTTTATGGACAATATGCATTTTGACTTATTTATTGTTGGAATTGAGGTAGGCCCTAATAATAATATTCATAGGTTTATAGGATCTTCCAACACATGAACCTTAGCATACACACCTTAAGACTCAAAATTAGATGAATGAGAAATAGAGAGAGAATACACAAATTTTCAAAGTGTGAAACTAAGATGAATAGTTACTTACACCCTCTAATATGAATGTCAAATTACAATGTGTGTAATGATACAAAATTGAATGCTTGCTAATACAAAATTGAATCTAGGCTAAATTTAGGGTTCGAGATACAAGAAATTGGCATTAAGTGCCTAAGAGGTATGAAGAGTGTGTGTATGTGCAATTGAAGTGAATAGAAACAGTTTAGAATTGTTTGTAAGCAAAAGCTAATTTTGAAATTAGGGTTTTAGAAACCCTAAATAAAAAATTGACCTAAATAGCAAGATAATGCCCTCCCTATGTTGAAATACAAGGCAAAATCCTTGGAACACTAGCAACAATAGAAGAAGAACTTACAAAACTCAGCAATAGTTGATTGTTCGCTACCAAATCTCATCCAAATATGCACCAAAAGTTGAAAACACCTCCTCTAATTGGTAGAGCACTCACTCCTTGAATAGACCTTGATCAATTGTCTTGAACTATTATCTATTTGACCCGTATGTCATCTTTATATAGATTTGGGAAAGTTTTGACAAAAAATCTTATGAAAAGCTCAAAAAAGCTTGTCATAGGCTAGAAATTATGATCCAACTTTTTGTGCATAAATCAGTTGTAATCTCATGATCTAGCCATGGAATTTTTACAAGAATTAGCTTTTCTTGTTGGTCATGACCTGAGCAACATGAATATGCAAAAAAACATTTATGGCAAAAATTAGGATTAGGGTCTTCTTGCATTTTTGGACCTCCAATGAAAAAAGTGTTATATACCAAATGAAAGCTCTCCTCATGTACTATCTAATGAGCTATTAATAATTTTTTATTTTCTTTGACCAAAATTTGGCTAAGTACCAAACATTAGGGGTTACTAGAAATTAGGGTTTTTGTGTTATTTTGACATTGTTTCCAACATTGATTTCCTTATACTAGCTCTTAAACTAGCACGAGAACATGAGTGAAATGGTCATGAGTTATCAATTTCAGTAGATAAACTCGATGCACTCTAAGAGGCATGCCTTCAGGCTACATCTGGCACCTATGCTTATAAGAAATGCCAAAACGTTTATTTTGATGACCATATCAAGGATAAAAAGCTCCATGAAGGTGAAGCTATAAAAAACACTTCATCCACTCTATTTGATACATTGTATCTCATCTAGTGGTTCCACTGAATTAGCCACACTTGAAAATGATATCTTTCCAAATTATATGAGTGGTTGTAGAGTCAAAATCTACCAAAAATGCCTCACTATAGAAACCTAAGAAGATTGCAAGTGGATACAAATAGGCAAAAAGAAGAACAGTGGATTAGATTCGAAGCTCAACATGAAGCTTTATTGTGTATCTATAAGAAAAGACCACTACTAAAGCACATCGATCAAAACATATGCACTAATAGCCATAAAGAAATCCCAATGAGGTCATTCATATAGCCACAAGTCTTTGACATGGCTATGTGTCCAATGCACTCTTATGCAAAGCCGATCAAAGAGAGAAGACCACATGTAACTAATCAATTGGGGCACTCTCCAAAACATATGATTAAATTTCTTATTAATAAAAGTGTCATAGCTAATGTGATCCAATTATCTCTCATATAGATTTTATGGCTAAATTGAAACCCATTGAATCCTAATTGATAGAATTAGGAGGTATTTGATGGGGGATGATTCTAACACCCCAATGCGAAAATGGAAGATGGCTGCCCTCCACTAGGTCCACAAGCAATGATGTATGCTCATTGTTCTAAAGTTTTCTCTGCACTAGTACAGAGACTTAAAATGAAATTTTGCAAACTTGTAGAAGACTATAAGATCTACCCAACAAGCTTTAAATCATCCCAAATGCATATTCCAGCTGGGAGAACCACCCTCTGCAAAACAGGCTACCAGTTTGCAACACTCTCTGCCTATGTGTAGAGATATACCTTCACAAAGTTGGCAATTTCTCACAACTCACTTAGCCAAATAACTTGAAACTTTGGCAATGTTCAGGGCACAACATGAGAGAGCAAATGAAGCTTGAAATCAATGAAAATGAGTACAATGAGAGAGCAAACAACGCTCTGGAATCTGGTACAATCAGATTTGGAAAAGCCTAACTACACCTCTAGATAGAGAGGAGCAAAATCATGAGAAAATGAGGTAAGCAAGCAAGGGGGCTACTTGCTAGAGTTTATGAATTCACTAAACTAAGTGGGAAACTCATGGAATGCATACAACTCAAGAAACAAAGGCAGCATGATGCATATATAGAGTTTTACTTTTCCTACAATCTAGCTAACTGCCCACCAATCAGTTTAGGTGCACTTTTTGGTGGCTGATTTGATGAGATTTTAATTTGATTGAATTTGGTGGAGCTTATAACTTTATTCCATGACTTTGGGTCCTTCTTTTTTATTGGTCCACTTGAAAAACTCGTGGTTGAGCCCTTTTTCATGATTGAAACTTGATTTTCAAAACTCCCCCTCAAGTCTCAATGCCTAGGTCCTTCATTCCAATGCATGCCTTGAAGTGTTGTAGCTTTACTCCATCCAATGCTTTGGTAAACATATCTGCATATTGGTCCTTTGTATTGAAATGCTCCACCTTGACATCCTTTGACATGATCTTCTCTTGAATAAAGTGGTAATGCACTTCTATATGCTTCGACCTTGCATGGAACACCGGATTTTGATCCAAGCATATGCTACTTATGTTGTCACAAAAAATAGGTACTTTCTTAACCTGCAAATCAAGATCAACAAACAACTTCTTGAGCCACATAAGCTCACATGAGACTTGTGCTAAGCCTCTATACTCAGCTTCGATCGATGAAAGAGCCACGGTTGGTTGTTTTTTTGACATCCATGAGATGGTCTTCTTCCCTAGCATGATAACATATCCACTAGTGCTCCTCTTGTCATCTTTGGAACCTGCCCAATCAGCATCACAATAAGCTTGTACATTTAATCCATCATCAAATGGATAATATAGGTCTTTATTCATTGATCCTTTGAGGTACCTAAGTACCCTTTTGGCTACAACAAGATGAGTACTCTTGGTGCTTGTAAAAATTGAGATAACTACATGTGCAATATCAAGTCTTGTCATAGTAGCATACAAGAGAGAACAAATTATTGACATATACATGGTCACATCCTTCACTTCTTCACCTTCATGAGCACTTAGTTTAACATTTACTTCTAATGGATTTGAAATGGGCTTGCAATCACACAAGCCAAACTTCTTCAAAAGATCAAGAATGTATTTCCTTTGCATCAAGTATATACCTTCCTCTTTATATAGTACTTCAATCCCAAGGAAGTACCTTAAAATCCCTAGATACCTTAAGCTCTTTGGTGCACGGGTTATAGCCTCTAAAACCCTTTTTCTCTGAAGAATATCCAAGAAATATACACCTATCTACCTTCGGGTCTAACTTGTGTCTCAATTCTTGAGGTATATGAACATAACACACAAAACCAAATACTTTGAGATGTCAAAGGTTGGGTTTCTTACCACACCAAGCTTCATAAGGTGTAACTCCATGTACTCCTGAGGTTGGAAACCTATTCATAATGTATATGATTGTATTTGTTGCATCAGCCCAATAAGAGTTAGGAACATTCATTTCATTTAACAAAGATCTAGCCACTTCTGCTATGTATCTATTCTTACTTTTTGCCACCCCATTTTGTTGAGGTGTATACCTGCAAGTGAATTTCCTTTTGATGCATGTTCATTTAGAAAGTCTGAAAATTCATTTGAAAAATACTCTCCCCCTCCATCCGATCTGAGAGTCTTTATATACTTCCTTGTTTCCTTCTCCACTAGGTTTTTGAACCTCTTGAAGTGGTAAAACACCTCTGACTTTGACTCCATGCAATACATTCAAACAAACCTTGAATGATCATCTATAAATGTGACAAAATATCTATGACCTCCAATGGATGGCTCCCTTCTGGGTCCCCATACATCTGTGTGTATGAGATTCAACACTTCATTGCTCACATGTGCTCCGTTCTTGAATGGCAATCTGCTTTGTTTTCCTAATTGACCAGCATGGCACAAATGTTGCATATTCTGAGATGTAAGATTAGGTAGACCACTCACCAAGCCCTTCCTTTGCATGTCCTTCATCCTTTTTAAGTTTATGTGCCCAATTCGTTTATGCCATAAGTCGATTTCTGCAATTTGTTTATTTCCAATTGACAAGTAGACAATGTGAAGGGTTGATGGCTTTACCTCCATGGTGAAGAGTCTTCCTTGCTTCTTTCCTTTTGCTATGAACTTGTAGTCCTGCATGGGGTCTTCAACAAAACATCCTCGCTCATTGAACCTCACCTCATAACTTCTTTCAACCATTTGACCTATGGAAACCAAGTTCTTTGTGATGGTTGGCACATGCAACACATCCTTCAACACCTTTGAGCTTTGAGATCCATTCAATGCAACATCTCCCACATGTGTAATCTTGTGCTCAGTGTCATCCCCTATCTCTACATGTCCTTGAGCCATGGGTAAATGTAAATTAAAGAAAACACCTTTATTGCAACTCATATGGTTGCTACAACCACTATCAATGTACCATGTAAAGTCTGAATTGACTCTTTCACTTGAACCATACATCATAAGCAAGTTCTCATTTTCTAAATTTGTTGAAGTACTAGCATAATTACCTTGGTTCCTTTTGCATCCTTGATTGCCTCCTCCTTTGGACCAACAATCTCTTGCATAATGGCCCAGTCTTTGGTTGGAGCCTTCTGTTGATTCATGACAAAAGCTTGTTCACTAACAAGACTGCGAAAAATTTCCACTTGTTGAGCTCTAATGAATCATCATCAACTGTTGAGCTCTTGTATTACTTGTTAATGCAGTGAGTGAGCTTAACTAGCTAAAGCTCAACTGAAGAATTCACACGTTACAAGAACTAAGCTAGAGCGATATTAGAACACCTCTATAATCATCAATAGCTTAGCAAACTTTCTGAAACTAAAAAACTTTACAACTGTATTTGAACTCACTGAAATTTCACCGGAACTTCACCAAACTGTTACCGGAATGTCACTGTAATCTTACCGGAATCTTATCGGAATCAACTGCAATTCTGTTTGTAATTACTTCAAATGATTGTAGATGAAGTGAGGAAGTAATACCTAAGCTTCCTTCAGTAAATGAACTCTTTCTGAAGTTTAAGAAAAAACTTCACCAGTTCAGGATGCCTTTTTATGGTCAGACTTTGTGTTGTGTACTTGTCCCGTTTCACAAAACTCTTTTGATCAGTTTGTAGTTTAGACTCCTAGCTTCAAGGTGAGCTATCTCTCATAAAAACCTTTACACTATGTTACGAGATCTAACTCTCAGAAGTACCGGAAAATGTTTACTAAGAAAAACTGTAACTGTTAACTAACTTTCACAGTAACATGAATTCACTTAGATTTCTTCACATACGAAGAATGTGCTCAATCTTCCACATGAACATGTGTTTTCTATTAGAGAAGATGTGTACAAAATAGCTTGGCCTCACTTTGCTCATAGCTATGGAAAACTCTCCTACTCTGAGTAGTTATTCCTTACCATCTTTCTCAGATGAATACCCGACAATTCAGGTTCTATTATTCATCTCTACATATGCAATCTCTGGTGTCTTCTATATCACTATCCTCAGTTTCTATATGCGCTATTCTATTCCGGTTCTATGCACACTCTCTCTTTCTTCTATCTCTCAGCTCTCTTATATACAATTTTTGATCCGGGTTTCAACAAACTCATAATTCTGGAAACTTCTACACTGTATATTACAGACGTGAATTTGTCCCTTCACTAAGGCTTTGATTTTCCTGACTACTTTGTTTCTGCTTCTCTTTTGTCTTTCTTCGTCAGTATGTATGGTTGTATGTCAAATTTGTGAGTGATTCTTCAACAGCTCCCCCTCAATCACTAATTTGCATTCTCTGATCTTTCTTATATTCTTCTTTTCTTTTATACCTGCCATTTCTTTGAATTTGCTTGTCTTTACTCCATCTAAGCTCTTTGTCAGAATATCTGCTATCTGATCCTTTGTAGATGTGTATACTATTTCAATCTCTTTTTCCATTACCTTTTCCCTTAGGAAATGATATTGAATCTCTATGTGTTTTGTTCTTGCATGAAATACTGGACTTGCTGCAAGATACAACGAGCTCATATTATCTCCATGTATGATAGGTATACCTTGATCAATACCCATGCTTTTGAACAAGGTCTGCATCCATATCACTTCTTTAGCTGCTTCCACAAGTCCTTTATATTCTGCTTCTGTTGACGATAAAGCCAGTGTGTGTTGCTTCTTTGAACACCAGCTTACAAGCTTATCTCCTAGGTATATCATATACCCATGTGTCGATCTTCTGTCATCTTGACTTCCTGCCCAGTCTGAGTCATTGTATGCTCTCAGCTGTATATCTGACGTAAAAGGATAATATAATCCTTCTTTTATAGTTCTTTTGATATATCTAAGAACTCTTTGTCCTGCAACCCAATGTTGATCCTTCGGACAATGCATGAACTGTGAGAGAACTCCCACTGCATAACTGAGATCCGGTCTTGTTAGTGTAGCATAAATTAAACTTCCCACTAATGACTGATATTTCCTCATATCTTTAAACTCTGCACCACCATATTTGCTAAGTTTATGATTTACTTCAAGCAGTGTTGAAGCTTCTCTGCAATTCTCCATGTTAAACTTCTTCAGTAAGTTTAGGAGATACCTTTCTTGTGAAACATATATGCCATGATCTGTATATGTAACTTCCATTCCAAGAAAGTATGATAACTTTCCTAGATCACTGATCTTGAATTCTTTTTCAAGTAATCTTTTTACTTCCTTGATTCCTTCATCTGAGGTTCCTGTGATTATTATGTCATCTACATAAATACAAATGTAGATCATACCTTCATCTGTTCTCTTAACGAGTAGACTTGCATCAGCCTTTGAGCTTTGGTATCCAAGGTCATTGAGATACTTCATAAGTCTGTAATTCCAAGCTCTTGGAGCTTGCTTCAATCCATAGAGAGCTCTTCTTAATCTGCAAACATGATCTGGGTAATTGGAACTTACAAACCCTTCAGGCTGTTCCATGTAGACTTCATCTGATATATATCCATTCAAAAATGCATTCTTTATATCCAGCTGACTTAGCTTCCATCCTTTTGATGCTGTTATAGCAATCAATGTCCTTATGGTTGACATCTTTGCCACTGGACTAAACGTCTCATCATAATCTATGCCATGCGTCTGAGCATAGCCTTTGACCACCAGTCTAGCTTTGTATCTGGCTATCCTTCCATCTGCAAGTTTTCTAACTTTGTAAACCCATTTATTTCCAATCACTTTCTTACCATTTGGTTTTGGAACAAGTTCCCAAGTCTTGTTCTCTTCAAGAGCATCGAACTCCTCCTTCATTGCTTCTTCCCATTGTTTCTTATCTTTTGCTTAACTGTAATTCTAAGGTTCTTCATCTTCCTTTACTAAGTAAGAATAGTTTTTCTGAGTCAAATAAGAAGTGTCATAGGAATACCTTGTTGGTTGTTTCCTTACTCTGTTTGACCTTCTTAGCTCATATTCTTCATGTGTATCTGAATACACATCTTCATCAAATCTTGGTTCATCTTCGTTTCTCATACCTGATCCAATCCTGGACGTACTTGCTTGCATATGATCTTCATCTCCATTCACCTGCATATGTGATTTCCCTTTTTCTTTTCTTCTTATCTCTTCTTCAAGTGTTTCAACATTATGCTCTTTATCTGTATACCAGCTCTTTCCTTCATCAAATGTCACATCTCTGGAAACAATAAACTGTTTGGTTAGAGGACTCCATAACCTATAACCCATTTGTTTTTCATCATATCCGATGAACACATATTTTTCAGCTTTTGGTTCAAGCTTATGTCTCAGTTGTGATGGTACATAAGCATAAGCAACTGATCCAAACACTTTACAATGATCAAGTGTTGGTTTCTTGCCCCACCAAGCTTCATAAGGGGTCATCCCATTTAAAGTTGTACATGGTAATCTATTTACCAGATATGCTGTTGTATTTACAGCCTCAGCCCAAAGATAATTTGGACAATTCTTCTCCTTTAGCATTGCTCTTGCAAACTCAACTAGAGTTCGATTTCTTCTTTCTGCTACTCCATTTTGTTGTGGTGTATACCTGCAAGTTATTTCTCTTTTGATACCTGCATTCCAGAGATAATCATTGAACTCTCGAGAAAAATATTCTCCTCCTCCATCAGACCTTAGTCTTTTGAGTTTCTGTCCTGTAAGTCTTTCAGCATATGCATGAAAATGCCTGAAAGCTTCAAATACTTCTGACTTCTCTTTCAAAACATAAAGAGTTATCCATCTTGTTGCATCATCAATAAAAAGAACATAATACCTTGAGCCGCTAATAGATCCTTCTTTTGTTGGTCCCCATACATCTGTATGTATGAGCTCTAGCACATCATCATGTTTATACCCTTTCTTCTGAAATGGTAACCTATGGGCTTTTCCCATCTGACAGGCTTCGCACTTGTGAATCGTATGTTGATTCTTCATATTCGGTAATCCTTGTACAGATTGTTTTTCCACCATAGTTTTGATTCCTGTTTCATTGAAATGTCCTAACCTCTTATGTCAGAGGCCTAAATCTGTGAATACCTCATCACCATGTGTGATCAAGGCTTGACCAACATTTCCTTGTACTTTAAGAGTAAAAAGTCTACCTTCCTTTTTACCATGGACAATCTGATTGTATCCATTCTCTGGATCTTCAACAAATACTCCTTCATTTGTAAACCTGACTTGAAAACCTTTTTCTACTATCTGTCCCACGCTGATCAGATTCTTCGCGATTGTTGGAACATACAAAACATTTGTTAGTAGGTCAGCTCCATTCTTACACTTTACTTTTCCAATTGACCTTGCATTATGTTTTGTGTTATCACCTGTTTGTATTGTATGATTTGGAATACCTCCTTCAAGTTCTGATAACAATTCTATATTTCCTGACAAATGATTTGAACAACCAGAGTCAATATAGAATACCTTGAGGTCTTCGTTTTCTGTCACACTTATCGAGTTCATCATCAACGTTGTATGACTGTCATTCTGCGTATCATTCGCATAATTGTAGTAGGTAGTGTTGTGAGACTGATTCTGTCCCCAACTTCTTGCTCCACCTCTACCATATCCGCCTCTTTGGCTTTGTCTTCCTCTTTGATATCTTCCGCTTTTGCCTCTACTATTATTGTTCTGATTCTGACTTGATCCTTGAGAATTATGCCAGCAATCATAAGCCAAATGATTGCTTAATCCACAGATCCAACAAGTCTTCTTGTTGTTAGCCTGATTACCTCTTCCTTTACCTTTACTTTTACTTCTGGCATTACCTCTTCCTCTTGCATAAGTTGCTTGAGTAAACATCTCTTCTTCATCTTTTTCTTTACCTTTATCACCTTTCTTCTTATTCTTTGTGTACATAGCCGAACTATGTCCTTTATCTCCGTCTGTCTTCAAATCTTGCTCAAACGTTAGCATTAGTCCAAGCAACTGATTTAAATCTAGTACAAAATGATTTAAAGAAAGTTCACTTGAGAGTACCAAAGGTTTCCACCTTTCATCTCCTCTCAATCCTACAAGCACTTGTGCTATCAACCTGTGATCTTCGATATCTTCATCAATAGATCCAAGACTATCCGCCAAGTCTTTCATCTTAGTGACAGAATCACTAATGCTTTGACTTTGCTTTTTCTTGAACGTTGTAAACTCTGACCATAAGCTAGCCTTCCTAGCTTTCGCCGTATTTTGGAAATGATCTTCCAATGCACTCCATATGTCTTCCGCTTTCTTCAGACCTCTAATGTGCGGTAGTAGATGATCTGTAATTGTATTGTAGATATTAGCTCTTGTCATTGCATCTTTCTTCTGCCACAGCTTCAAGGCTTCTAACTCTTCTTTCTTTGGTTGACTGTCATCTTCGAAATTTGGCTTCTTTTCTTCTCTTGTCACATATATCATTAAGTCTTTACTCATAAGGAAAGCTTCCATGCGCATTACCCATGCGGGATAATTATCTCTGTCCAATTTGTCAATAGAGATATGATCTGCCATAATCTTCTTGTTTCTGTTACTTTCGGTGAGTATAATGTAAAAAGGTTTTACCTTTTACAAACCTTTACCCTTGAGAATTACTTCGGAACGTTTCTTGATGCCGTTTGTTGTTGATCATCTCAGCTTTCACCTTTCTTGTGAAAGTTCTTCGAATTCTCTTGTATCTTCACTTTCGTTTCTATTTCTGTGAAAACTTTTTCTGCTCTTCAGAACCTTTCTGCTCGGATACCACTGTTGATTCGTGACAAAATCTTGTTCACTAACAAGACTGCAGAAAATTGCCACTTGTTGAGCTCTAACAAACCATCATCAATTGTTGAGCTCTTGTATTACTTGTTAATGCAGTGAGTGAGCTTAACTAGCTAAAGCTCAACTGAAGAACTCACCACGTTACAAGAACTAAGCTAGAGCAATATTAGAACACCTCTATAATCATCAATAGCTTAGCAAACTTTCTGAAACTGAAAAACTTTACAACTGTATTTGAACTCATCGAAATTTCACCGGAACTTCACCGAACTGTTACCGGAATGTCATCGTAATCTTACTGGAATCTTACCAGAATCAATTGCAATTCTGTTTGTAATTACTTCAAATGATTGTAGATGAAGTGAGGAAGTAACACCTAAGCTTCCTTCAGTAAATAAACTCTTTCTGAAGTTTAAGAAAAAACTTCACCAATTCAGGATGCCTTTTTACGGTCAGACTTTGTACTGTGTACTTGTCCCGTTTCACAAAACTCTTTTGATCAGTTTGTAGTTTAGACTCCTAGCTTCAAGGTGAGCTATCTCTCATAAAAACCTTTACACTATGTTACGAGATCTAACTCTCAGAAGTACCGGAAAATGTTTACTGAGAAAAACTGTAACTGATAACTAACTTTCACAATAACATGAATTCACTCAGATTTCTTCACATACGAAGAATGTGCTCAATCTTCCACATGAACATGTGTTTTCTATTAGAGAAGATGTGTACAAAATAGCTTGGCCTCACTTTGCTCATAGCTATGGAAAACTCTCCTACTCTGAGTAGTTATTCCTTACCATCTCTCTCAGATGAATACCCGACAATTCAGGTTCTATTATTCATCTCTACATACGCAATCTCTGGCGTCTTCTATATCACTATCCTCAATCTCTATATGTACTATTCTATTCCAGTTCTATGCACTCTCTCTCTTTCTTCTATCTGTCAGCTCTCTTATATACAATTTTTTATCCGGGTTTCAACAAACTCATAATTCTGGAAACTTCTACACTGTATATTACAGACGTGAATTTGTCCCTTCACTAAGGCTTTGATTTTCTTGAATACTTTGTTTCTGCTTCTCTTTTGTCTTTCTTCGTCAGTATGTCTGTCTGTATGTCAAATTTGTGAGTGATTCTTCAACACCTTCTTGGTTGCTTGAGCTTGAGCTTGACCTTTCTCTCCCTCTGCTTTGGGAGTTTTATCCACCTCTTTTGCCTTTGCCTCTACCTGCATAGAAAACTTGGGCTTGGCTGCCCTTTGATTGTGAACCTCCTTGGTTCATCTCCTCGGTCACCATCAATGTGACTAATTGATCAAATTCTGGTAGGGAATCCCTCACCATCAATCTTGTTAGGGGATGATTTAAATCTTGTTGGGAATCCCTAAACCCTCCACTAGGTCCACAAGTAGTGATATATGCTCACTGTTCTGAACTTTTCTCTGCACCAGTACAGAGACTTAAAATGAAATTTTGCAAACTTGTAGTAGACTATAAGAGCTACCCAAAAAGATTTAAATCATCCCAAATGGATATTCCAACTGGGATAACCACCCTCTCCAAAACAGGCTACCTGTTTGCCACACTCTCTGCCTATGTGCAGAGATATACCTTCACAAAGTTGGCAATTTCTTACAACTCACTCAGCCAAATAACTTGAAACTTTGGAAAAGTTTAGGGCACAATATGAGAGACCAAATGAAGCTTTCAATCAATGAAAATGAGCACAATGAGAGAGAAAACAATTCTCTGCAATCTGGTACAATCAGATTTGGAAAAGCCTAACTACACCTCTAGATAGAGAGGAGCAAAACCATGAGAAAATGAGGTAAGCAAGCAAGGGGGGTGCTTGCTAGAGTTTATGACTTCACTAAACTAAGTGGGAAACTCGTGGAATGCATACAACTCAAGAAAAAAAGGCGGGATGATGTGTATATAGAGTTTTACTTTTCCTACAATCTAGCTAACCACCCACCAATCAGTTTAGGTGCACTTTTTGGTGGCTAATTTGATGAGATTTGAATTTGATTGAGTTTGGTGGATCTTCTAACTTTATTCCACAACTTTGGGTCCTCGTTTTTTATTGGGCCACTTGCAAAACTCATGGTTGAGCCTTTTTGCATGATTGAGACTTGATTTTCAATAGTATTCAAGTCCCCCTATGTTGGAGAAGTCACACTTCCCATGCATTTAGGCAAAACCAAATTAACATTGAAACTTTTAGTATGGAAGCATTATGATCTAATCATACCAAAATGATGCCTAAATAAGTAGAGAATGGATCAAAAGGAACACATAAAGCACAAGTGGCCAAAAAATACTAATTATGAAAGCCTCTTATAGTGGCATGAGCCTCTCACTCACACATTTGGATGCCCAAGAAATTGATAACACAATATGAGGGTTCTCCTCGCCATTTCAAGAAGAAATAAGCCTCACATAAAAAGCCATTTCAAAAGGGAAAGTCCCCACGTAAAGAGCAACAATCTGTACACCAATAAGTTGGATACCCAAAAACCCTAATACTACAAGAATCAAAACAATTAAGTATGGGTTCCAAAATCCTTACTTCATGTTAAATATGTACACCATAACTCAACAATGTCTTCCACATATGACAAAAATTGGGTGGGGGGAGTACTGAGTGGAGCTCTGCAAGAAACCCTTCCACTAAAAGCCTCGTAGGAGCACACATACAACTAGGTTCACATACCAAAAAGATGATATGAAGCCCTATCTCAAGAAAAATCCCTGCAAGGGCAGGCCCAAGCCTCTAGTCACACACAAGAAAGAAGATTCACAGGGCCAAAAATAAGCAACCAAGTAAAAAAGATCCTAGGCTCATATAGAAGTGGATCTCAAAGTAATCAATGCCACCAAGGAAGACTACAACAAACACTGGGTGGGTCTCGAGGAGATGTTCAATTCCTTCTCTAGACCTCTTAGTCTATTGGAGACAAGTCCAATGGGCTCAATAGTCCAATACTCTAAAATTGATAGCTTTGTAATTTCCTACAAGTTAGGCGGTGGGCATCTTGTATAAAACAAGCATCATCCTAGCCACCTGAGTTCAAAACCCATTGGCAGTGGTGGCGGATTCCAAAAATTGAACAAAAAAAGGGATAGAAATTCTTCATGTGATAAATTAGTGATCGTTGTTTTTTTGCTTTTTTGCAATAACAATTTCTTGCTTTTGCTTTTAGAAAATTAATTCATCATGAGAGCATCAAGCAGCTATAAAAGAAGATCTTGATTCACTTGTGTATAATCACTCAAAAGAGTAGGAGTCCAAGGCTCATTGTTTGAGAATCACGCAAGGAATCACTCAAGGTAATCAAGGAGGTGCTCTACAAGAAGGAGTTTGTAGGAGGTGTACTCTACTCTTGGATTTATCTAGAGGAGTTTGTATCATCTAACCATCAGCATCACTTGCTGAGTTAGCGTGAGAAACTTCTATTTCTATTCCTACTTGTTAGCTCATTAGTTTCTTACTTAGGGATAATTAGAATTCCAGTTTGTTTGTAAAATAGTTCTAAATTATTCATATTCTCCATATTCTCACACACACACTCTTCACACCTCTTTAGCACACAATCTCTTGTATCTAGTCCTTGTTTTTGTCTAGATTCATATATCGTTAGTTTGTATCATCTTCCCGCATTGTAATTTGGCATTGGAATATAAGATAGTGTAGGCGGTCATCCTAGTTTACCATTACACTTGAAAATATTTTCTACTCTCTCTCTTTATCTCTCACTCATCTATTTTTAAGGTGTGTATGATAAGGTTCATATGCTGGAAGATCCTATAAATCTATGATTATTGTTATTGAGGCCCACCCCACTTCCAACATTGGGTATCAGAGCATAGTTCATAACATCCTTAACAAGGTGAGTGACTATAGTCGTGAGAATGAAGACAAGCTTGAAGGAATTTCTAATTATCCAACGTGGAGTTTTATGATGATGAATTTGTTAGTACAAAAGGACTTATGGAATATTGTCAATAGACTTATGGAATATTGTCAATAGACTTATGGAATATTGTCAATAGACTTATGGAATATTGTCAATAGACTTATGGAATATTGTCAATAGACTTATGGAATATTGTCAATAGCACTTATCCAAGGCCAAGAAAAGTTGGAGAAGAAGCTAATTTATCTTCTAGAACACCTATTGTTCTTGTTTCTGCTCAACAATAGGTTAGTGAAGAAGAAGAAGGAACTACTTCATCATCAAGAGTTTGTACTACTACCAGATTATTTCCGATAGAAGAGCAATCGAGATGGGATTCAAGGGATGCACAAGCACTTTCATATATTGCTATGGGAGTCAAGAGGCATATTATACCCCAGATCAGGTCTTGTAGAACCTCTCAATGGGTTTGGTTAGAGCCAGAGAATCTCTTTCAGAGCAGGAACCCTTCTAGGAGAGCTTGTGTAAGGCAAGAGCTAGCCAACACTAGGATGAAAGTTGGTGAATCAATTGAGTCACATATTTTGAAGCTCAAAGATTTACGAGATCAGTTGCTCAATGTTAGAGTAAATATTTCAGATGAAGAGATTGTAGACACACTTCTAAACTCAGTTCCATCCACATATCATCCTTCTGTCACTTCTTTATCTCTCTCTATAAGAGATAGAGAACTTCATTTGAAGAGTAACAATTCCTGGTACTTCAAGATGAAGATCAACAAAAGGGTATGGAAGAGAATGATGAAGCCATGTTATCATCATCGAAGGGAAAGAAGAAGAAGGACTCAAAGAAGGAGAATAAGAGTCAGCAATCCAAGAAGGAAAGTAAGTCTTCTAATCCTACTTCTTCTAGTCCTTCTCCTAATGCTTCCTCTACATCCAAACAAAAGTCTTCGGCTACATCTAATTCAAAGAAAGGAGTATGCCATTGTTAAGAATGATGGATGGACACTCCAAGAGAATGAGTAGGTACTGCCAAATCTTGCTTTGTACCAGCCCTTTGATGCTTCAGAGTTGATAAGTGGACCTCCTTAGCTTTCCAAAGACACCATAAAATGGCCTATGTACTTTGGAAATGATGTATGAAAAGATAGAATCAAAATAGACAACTTTGAACTTCAAGTCTTCAACAAAACTTTCTATTTTTGACTTGACACCTGCTGTATCTTTTGCTCAGTATGACCAGCACAGTACGAATTGGAAAAATTCCTTTTAGGAGTATATAATTAGCTTAGCAAGCTAACTATTCCAAGTGATATTACTTAAAAAGATTAACTATGCTCAGAGAAATCAATTTAGCAAGTAAACCTTTACCCCAATATTTTAGGACTGTTGCAGACTTCGACCAGTGATCACTTCGATGGGCTTTTCTCTGAAATGGCTGAATAGAAATCCTTCAAATTTTGATATCATGTAGATGACTTTGAGTTGGTTCCAAAAAGCTATAGATCTTTGAATTTGGTTGCGAAATGAGTGAGATACGATCTCCACAAGTTGACAGACTTTCAAAGACTATGAGAGAGAACTCAGAAATGAACAATGTAGATATATGTATTAATGAACACTTGTATACAATGCCATAGGCATGAAGATCATTGCCTAATGGTGTAGAGAGGTGTGGGCTAGAGTGTAGACCTCATACACACTCAGAAATGATAATGAGAAGCTCGGAAAGTGATACTTTTTTTCGCGACTTTTTCCTTAGAGTTTATATAAGAGTTCACTATCATTTTGAATTTGAATTCAAATTTTGGCTCTCTTCTAAAGGTGTTCCTCCATTATAGGAGATATTCCATCAATCAAAGCTAACTTTTCCACGAGTTCTTTTTGGTAGGTGTTTACAAAGATTCCAAGTCAAATATGACTTTTATAAAAGGATAAAGTGGTAATTAACCACTAGCATTGATTCCTATGCATCTTCATATGTGTATGGGGTTAAAGCCAAATGTGTAGGCTTGTGAATTGTACCAACAGCTCCCCCTCAAGCCAAACATTTTGGGTTGATCTTCATTCTTTAGTCTTCATGTATATCCTACAATCCAATCATTGATTTGAACCTGCAAAGTTTGGTGCCATCCAATGCTTTAGTTAACAAATTTGCACACTGCATGTTGGTTGATACATAGGTTAGTTGAATGTCCTTGCTTAATAACTTCTCTCTCACATAATGGTAATGGACATATGTTTGGTCCTAGCATGATAAATAGGATTAGCTGCAAGGTGAAGTGAGCTTGTATTATCTCCAAATATCAATGAACTTTAGCATCCTGCAAATGAAACTTCTTCAACATGTCCTGTATGTATTTTCTTTTAGTAATATAGATTCCGGAGTTAGTATAGACTAACTCAAGTCCAAGAAAATACATTAGTAGACCAAGATCACTGATCTTGAACTCCTTCATCATCTGGTTCTTGATTTGTCTGATTCCATTGACATCATTACTTGTAAGTATGATATCATCAACATATACACATAGGTATATTACCTCTGAATTACTTCTCTTGATGAATAGAGAAGTGTCTGCCTTGCTCATGACAAAACCTTGGTCTTGAAGGTATGTGGTCAACCTGTGATTCCATGCCCTAGGTGCCTGCTTTAATCCATAAAGAGCTTTATTCAATTTGCACACATATGTTACCTTGTTTGGATCCTCATAGCCAGGAGGTTATGACATATATACCTCCTCTGAAATCCATCCATTAAGAAATGCATTTTTTACATCCAATGGATACATGTTCCAATTTTCTGATGCAGCCACACTTACCAACACCCTGATGGTTGGCATCTTGGCCACAGGTGAGAATGTTTCTTCGTAGTCAATGCCTTGGGTTTTGTGCAAAACCCTTGGCCACCAATCTAGCTTTGTACATGTTTATTGACCCATCAGAATTTCTTTTGAGTTTATAGATCCATCTGGACCCAATTACCTTCATGGACGCTTTCTTTGGAACTAGTTCCCATGTGTCACTTTTTTTGAGTGAGATTGAGTGCTTCAATCTCCTCATCCATAGCTTCCTTCCATTCTGTCTTGGTCATGGCTTCTTCATATGATCCTGGTTCTTCAATTGACAAATCTTTGGCAAGATAAACAGAGTGTTTAGTAACAAGAGAGGTGTCATACCCATATCCGATAGGTTTTTTGCTTTCCCTTTGTGATCTCCTGGTTGATTGATTTGAAGATTCAGGTATGTCTTCAAGCTTCTTCATTTTGAGTTTTCATTTGGACTTCCATGCCTTGAACCCTTCAAGATTGATAATGTCTTCATCATCTGAATTGGTGTCTTCACTCTGAGTAGGTTCCTCCTTAGTAAGACTTGGAAACTCCTCTTCCAAGTCATAGGGTAGTTTGAACTTCCTGCATTCATTCTCATACCAAGAATCATTTTCATCAAAGACAACATCTCTACTAACCATGAACCCCTTATTTGAAGGGTTGTAGAACCTGTACCCTTTCTAATTTAGAGCATATCCAATAAAGATACACTTCTCAGCCTTAGGGTCTAGCTTACCTCTTATCTGAGAAGGAATGTGTACATATGTTACACATCCAAATATCCTACAATGATCAAATGAGGGTCTCTTACCATGCCATGCTTCATAAGGAGTCATCCCATCAAGGGACTTAGATGGTAACCTGTTTACGAGGTAAGTGGCAGTAGATACACTCTCTACCCATAAATAGTTAGGTAATTTCTTTTCATTTAACATTGACCTTGATGTTTCAACAATCAACATCTTTCTTCTCTCAGCTACCCCATTCTATTCAGAAGTATACCTTGTGGTGATTTCTCTCTTGATTCCTCTGTCCTGCAAGAATGCTTCAAACTCATTGGAGAAGTACTCACCTCCTCCATCTGACCTTAGTCTCTTTAGATTCTTCCCTGTCTTATTCTCAACAAGTGCAAGATACTTTTTAAAACAGTTGAACACTTCATCTTTGTGCTTCATAAAGTACAATACAGTCCACCTGATATAATCATCAACAAAAGATACATAGTACCTTGATCATGAGATTGAAGGGTCTTTGCTTGGTCCCCATACATCTGTATGGACAAGTTCTAGATAGTCCTCATGCATGTAGCCTTTTCTTGAGAAGGGTAACCTGTGAGACTTCCCAAACTGACAAGCACCACATTTATATATCATGTGTTGTTTGGAAACATTGGGTATTCCAATTACCCATTGATCCCTGCATATTTTTTTCAAGGTTCTTTCTCCTACATGCCCTAATCTTTTATGCCAAATCTCAAGTTCTGAAAGTGTTTGATCTTTATAATTGTATAGTGCAATATTCTTTGTGTCTTCTAGCTCAAAAGTGAAAAGTCTACCTGATTTTTATCCTTTAGCCATTCTCTTGAACCCATGCCTTGGATCCTCCACAAATGCTCCGAATTGGTTGAATCTGACTTGCAAGCCTTTTTCCACAATCTGTCCAACACTCATCAAGTTTTTTGTAATGGTTGGTACATAGAGTACCCTACTCAACAAGTTCTGATTTCTATCACAAGTCTTAACATTTCCAACTTTAACTACTGAGTGTTTGGTGTCATCACCTGTTTGTACTTGATGCTTACCTTTTGGTTCTTCACGGTTAGAGAGTAGAGCTACATTGATAGCCACATGATTTGAGCATCCTGAGTCAATGTAGAAGAGATGGTCATCATTTGTACCTGGTTTTGAGGTCATGTTCATAATCAGAAGAGAATCATCTTGCTCTTCTGTATAGTTGTTGTAGTCCTTTTTGGATTTGAATCCTCCTTGGTAGTTGCCATTGTAGTTGTTGTTGTAGTTGTTATTGTAGTTGTTGTTGTGTCCTTGATGATGGTTGAATCTGCCTCTTGATTGTGAGTATCCACCTCTTTGATATCCTCTTCCTCTCTGATTCTTGTAGTTCCTGAAACACTCATCTGTAGTATGATTTGATAAACCACAAATGTTGCATGGTGAGGAGTTATAGGATCTCCCCCTACCTTGCTTACCTCCTCTGCCCCTTCCTCTTGATGATCTACCTCTCCCTGCATAGTTGGCTTGGGAGGTAGTGCCTTCATCTTCTATCTTTTTTTTCTTCCCTTTATCTTTAGACTTACTTTTATCAGTGTATAGGGCACAAGAGCTATTACCTTTGGATGAGTCTCCATTCTTGTTGAGCTTGGCTTCATGAGTGAACAATTGCCCCATGAGAGTGGTAAGATCTGGAATTTGCATGTCCATGTATAGGTCCATGGCAGTGGTGAAGTTTTCCCATTTGTCATCAGCTTTAATCCCATTGATCACTTGCCTTACTATCTGCTCTTCTTCAATTTCTTCTTCTATGCTTGCTAACTGATCTGCTACGTCTCTAATCTTAGCCACAAACTCTGAAATAGCCTGCTTAGGTTGCTTCCTTACTATGGTGAATTCAATCCACAATTGGTTTTTTCTGGCCCTTGTGTTGGAAGAAAAGTAGGATGACAGAGTTTCCCAAGTCTCTTGGGATGTCTTACACTTTCTAATATGTGGCAAAATAAAATCAGTGTTGCAGAGCGAAAAAGAGCACAAGGCAGAGAAAAAGACGGGCCCCAAAATTTTTCCAATTTGTACACCTTATTTTTGTATCATAATCATTTTGTAATATAATTTCCGATGTAAAAGCACTAGAGGAGTCCTCTAGATGCATCCCCACAGAACATTAGTAGCTTACCCATGTAAATTAGTAGGAAATTAGCCTTTTAGTGAATAAAGTTCACATGTATATAAGTCAATTTGTGACTCTTTGTAAGGACTTTTTGCCATTGTGAGAATCAAGAGCACAAAATTTCGAATTTGTGTCTTCTGTTCTCTGTATCATCTTTTTTGTGAGCTTGTATGCATGTGCGTTGCTTGAAAAGAGTGTTAGGAAGTGTTGTCTATCCATGAAAGTGTTTGTTTGCTGTTGATAAGGTGTGTGTGAAGTGTAGGAAGTGCTGAAGTATAGGAAGGTCTTTCCCACGACTCAGTATTTTGCTCATAGTTTGAAACAAAAGTGTCAAAATTGAGCGAAAATACCACCATTGGATGCGTCTTCTCGAGAGCTTTGAAATGCATATGCTATTCGCTATATTCGGAGTTCGGAGCTGAGAGAAAAGCTCAATTTACTGTTGACTGCTGCTCTAAGTATCGTGACACCATGACTGACAGTTGAAGCTTGTTTGGATTAGTCTTTGCCTTGTTTGCCCTCTTTGGGAAGCACGTTTGCATTGATCATCATTTGAATGCATGTCTTCATACACTCGGCTAGGTTTTGATACTCCTTGGATTGATAAATAAAGCGTGAATCCCCACTATATGCACTTGAAGGGGATTGAGGTATAGTCTCTTTCTCCGCAAGTCCCTAGGTTGGATCTTAGGTACACACGTTTTTGGCGTCGTTGCCGGGGAGTGTCGAATCAAACCGAGGCATTCGTGTGATGGTAAGTAGCTTTTAGCATTGAAGCGAGTAGAGGAGTTGTGAATTTCTCTTCTTTGGTGAGTCACATTCATCCGCACTTATTACTTCTCACTCTTGGAGTGTGTGTAGTAAGTTGTTAGTCTAGGGAAGTGAGTGGACTGAGTAGAGTAGGAGGAAGAAGGGAGTAGCTAGGAGGTTCAAATAGCCATTAACCTTAGTTGTGTTGAGTCCTGTAGTTAGTAGAATTTTTCAAAAGGTATAAAAACCAAAAAGTGTCATTTTTCAAGTCACTTGTTTCCTAAGCAAGTATCGTGGAAGCAAGCCATCGAGTATCGTTTTCGGGAAACGGAGTGATTTGAGCTACGCAGGCAAGTAGGAGTGGTCGAGAAGTTGAAGAAGAGTAACCAAAGTGAGTACTTTAACCTTCTACTTATCAGTGCTAACTAGAATAATCATCTCAGTAGAAAGACCTGCAGTAAGTATCGTGAAAGGTAGGCAAGGGTAAAGGGTGAGTATATTCTGTGATACAGGCTGAGGGAAGAGGGTAGAGGCAGTCTAAGAACATGTGTATGTACTCAAAATTAAAAAAAAACACTAGCAAAAAATTGGAAAAAGGCCAAGTATCGTGTTCTCCCGCGGTTGAGATATCGCGATACCTAGGTATCGTGAACTCCTGTGGTCGAGTATCGCGATACTTGAACTGGTTGAATATCGTGTATCGTCAATAAATCATCACGATACTTGTCATATATCGAGTATCGAGTATCGCGAAAGTCCGATAGTGATACTTGTGAAGTATCGTCTATCGTGAATTTTCAATCATGATATCTGGGACATATCGAGTATCGTCAGAGTCTTTCCGCGATACTTGCTAGATATCGAGTATCGCTGGAAAAAATCTCTCGATACTTGTTAAGTATCGAGTATCGTGAGACAAAAAATGATCTCTGTCTAGTATCGACTATCGTGGAGAGTTCCCTTGTGGACTATCGTGTATCATGGAGGTGACTTTCCCGATACCTGACAAATATCGAGTATCGTCGGGAATTTTCTCGCGATACTTGTTGTGTGTCGAGTATCGTGGACATTTTCTGGTGGAATATTGTGTATCGAATTCATGAAGTATCGAGTATCGTGGACTCCAAGTATCGTATATCGTGTTTCCTTAAGTATCGTGTATCGAGTTTTTGCAGATAGTGTGTATCATGTCTAGTCAAGTGGTCGAGTATCGTGTATTGTTTTACTCAAATATCGAGTATCGTGACATACTCTGTTTGGGTGAAGTATCGAGTATCGTGGACTTTTTTGGGATCAAGTATCATGTGATGTGGGTTCATTGTCAGTCTTTTTCCAACCAAATTTTCCTCTAGAATTCAGACCCTCGGGGAAAGAACTCTAGGAGCAGGAGGTTGGTTAAGGGTATTCAGAGCTTTTAAGTGAATGAACCTAAGGTCTGGAAGAACCCTAGGAAGCCGAAGAAGTGTAATCTCTTCAGTGGGAAGTGTAGCCGAACCCAGTAGCCATTCCCAGTACTCTGAAACCTCTAGTGAGTCAGAGGAAGAAATTCCCATGGCTTCAGAGGATATGCAGAACACCGTACCAATGATTGGCATGATGTCAATTATTGAGGGAGAATATCGGACATCTTTGGAATATGTGAGCACCAACCAAAATGAGATACCTATCTACCTAGATGGGCTAAACCAATCTGTAGCCAGATTGAAGAAGGCTTCAGATGCGTACATAGTGCCTAGGCCAGCAGTTAAGTATGCAGGAGGATTTTATATGGACAAAAGAGATATCCAGTATGTTGTTACAGAACACCCAGAAAACATCAATGAACATGGGGAAGAAGACAATGCTCACAACCTTAATGAAGAAGGACATGAAGAGCAGGTAACCACCCCGAGAGGGATATCTACTGTTGTTAGGGTTTGGAGAGGAGACCTGGTTCTCCAAGATGACTCCGTAATGGATGTGTATTTGATCAATGGAATGGAGCATCTCCTTAGGGTCCACTCTTCATTATGGGAAGTAGCCCCTAACCCAGTTACTGTCTATGAGTTACAAGATCCTGAAATCCCCACCATCATCACATATTTGGACAAAAACCATAGGAGGTACTGGCCTCTAACGGAGTTAGAAAGAGTAGGGTTGAAATATCAGAACATTCCGGTGTTCCCTCCTAGGGATCAAGCTACTACTTCTCATAACCCTCAAGGAACCTTTCAAGATAATTCATATCAACAGTCTGGACAAACACAACAAACACAAATCCCAGTTAGACCCCATGTGCAATTTCCTATGCCTGCAAATAATCCGAACTATCGGCCTCAGCCACCTGTTGACCCAAGGAATAGGATCCCTGTCCCAAATAGACCACCTGTGGTAAGAGGACCTGGTATACCGATAGGAAGACCAGTTTTCCATGTGATGCCTAGACCACCTGAGGCAGCAAGAAGATTAAGACCGATTCAAGTTGCTAAATGCATGAGAAATCATTATGATGGCTTTAGTGAACCTTACAATCATATAGCTGAATTCAAGCAAGTAATCAGAGCCGAACAAGTGGAAGATTTTTTGATCCAATATGAATCATTTGGTCTAACTTTGACAGACACAGCTTTAGCTTGGTTCCAGCCATTAGACCCTAATAATTTTCAAAACATGGAACAAGTCTATCAAGAAATGATTGAGGAATTCACTAAATCTGGGATTAAAAATAACTCTTCCTCATTGATCCATAGTTTTAATCAGGCTCCTACAGAATCAGTGAGATTGTCAGCAAGAAGACTCAAGCAATATGTGGATAGATGTCTAGTGGAAGAGAGACCCACTCAAAACAAGATGGTGTCATTGTTTTTGGAAGGGTTAGTGAATGGATCATTAAGATCTCTGGTGTATGTGAAAAGAGTTCAAATTTTGCAAGAGTGTATGAAATAATGCATTGATTTAGAGGACAACCTTGCGGAAGATCTGAAAATACCTCAAGGTAGTGTAAAAAGTGAAGATTCAGTCAGCAGCGCATCAAACCCTAAGAACAATGTAGAGGAAATAGCCGACTTAGTAGCAAAGAAACTGAATGTTCAAGGACAGAGGAATTACCCCCACAACCCAATAAGAGTACCCATGCTTAGAAGATGTATGCACTGTGGAGGTGATCATCCTTCTCATTTGTGCACTAGGGGAGTAGTCCCACCACCTGCTTATGCTTACACTAGACCACCCGTCCCGTGGCCTCTACAATATTGCAGCATATAACAAAAATACACAAATCACAGTGCAGAAAATTGTCCTTACAATAGACAGTCAAGACCGGTACCACCACTCATGAGACCTTATGGATACCCACAGAGAGATCAAGGAGGAGAAGCCTTTAGATATCCTACATATCAGTCGTAGGCACCAGCACCACGACCCTATGCTTATCAAAGTTACACTCAACCACAACCAGTGTTAGGACAACAACCGCCCCATCCTCAAAATGTAGTCTCAGTGAAAGTAGCTAGACAGGAAGAGAACCTTGAGAGAGCAATAGTTCCAGCCACGCCTTTGACTAGTAGCGAACCATATGATTCATCCTATGACCATAATCAAGGAGATTATTCCGCATATGAGAGCTCTATAATAGAGTATGGACAAATGTACGAACCATATACCTATGGCATGGAAGTACCAGATAGTTCCTACGGATATGAGCAGGATTATGTGTCATTAATGTACACAGCGCCCAGAGCACCCATACCCCCCCGACCTATGAATAGACCGCTTGTACCTAGAGGACCATGTTACAAGAGCGGAGGTGACCATTATATCAGAGAATGTACATTACCAAACCCACCACCACCACAGCGAGTTTGGGAAGGATATTGTAGTGATTGCGGTAAAGAACACCTTTTCAGAGATTGCCCCAAGAACCCCAACAAAGTTAAATCGAGTGTATAGATCAACGTAATAGAAGCGATAGAATCGTCAAGAAATGATAAGGAGTACACTGTGCCATTGAAAGCAATAACAAGAGCTAAAGCTCGAGAGACCCTAGAAAAAAAGGAGAGAATGATCAAAGCAACAGAGAAGTGAATATACCTACAACCCAAGTAGTTGAAGACTCAGAAGAACCTGGAAAAAGTATCACAAGTAAACGAACACAGAGATGGAAGAATCGTAGAGATAGGATAAAGGAGAAGAAACTACAGCAACAGATGGAGAAGGAAAAAAATGAACAAGTTCAAAAAGAAAAACTGAGACTTGAAGAAGAAAACAAAAAAGGAAAGAATAAAAAAGAAGAGGTAGGATCAGTTTTAGCAGATCCCATGCCAGAAGAGTTAGCCATGTGGATTCAGGCGTACCAGGCACGAATCAGAGCAGGACCAACCATTGAACAACATGAAAAAGAATATCCTAGAGGTGACTTAGAGAAAGAAAGGTTGGAGATATGCAAAAAATTAATTGAAGTAGCTCAACAGACCTTAGAAAAACCTGTTCTTCAATTGCCTAATTCACGAATTCCTGAAAAGGAATTCCAAGAGCATGTCATCCTTAATGACCCTGAGAAAACCAAAGAAGGTGAGACACATAATGAAAATCACTGCGAGGATAAAAGGGAAGGATCCATTGTTCCCGAAGTAGATGGAGAATGGGCTAAAGACTTGTGGGCAAGAGTCCAAGAAGACAGATGGAAGAAAGTGGAAGGAATAGAACCACCCTTTGAAGAGTTAGAAGCAGGAGGTGAAGAAGAACATTCAATACGCGAGCTGAATTCAGAAGGATTATTATCCTTTGACCAAAGTGAAAAGGAAAATGACAATGAAAAGGTCTTGCCCAAATACACAGGAGAATACGAACATAATTCGGAATTATACTGCATCCCCTCAATAAGAAAAAAAGAACAGAACCCATCCGTCCAAACTTCGGACATCATACAACACCTTAGAAAGGTAAAAATCCCTTGTACTCTGACATTGGAAGAATTTTTGAAGATCAAACCACATTTGAAGGAGAAATTAACCAGTGAATTGGAGACAAAGTCTGAAGAGAAGGAAATGCCTGATGAGATGACCACGGTCAAAATCCCAGTCGATAAGGTTGGAGATTTCAGTGAGGGAGATGAAGGAAACACTTGCCTTCCAATTACCTATAGGGGTTATACCACTAAAGCCATCTTAGATTCTGGAGCCGGAGTAGGAATTGCAACTAAAGAAATCTGGGAGAAATGGGGAAAACCGGCTCTAAGACCAACACGCATGAAGATACAAATGGTAGATGGACACACAGAACGACCCTTGGGATTATTGGAACGGGTAATTTTTACCACTTGCGGAGTTGAATTCGAGCACACCTTAGCGATATGTCAATTTGAAAGGGCTAGCAATTATGAAATGATACTTGGAAGACCCTTCATGAGACAGCTAAAGGTAGTGCAAGATTGGGGAAAAGACGCAGTATACTTACAACATGAAGGAACCACAACAAGAATAAACCTCCACACGTACAAGTATCAAGATGTTCCCCCCTTGCAATGGAATCAGATTCACAAAGAAGAAGATGAGAAGTCCATTCACAATATAGGTTCAAGTGATCAGTCATGGATGAATGAAGACACTCATCTATGGATATGCCAAACTGTGAAAAAGGAAGAGGATAGGAGGAAAGGATGGCAGCACAGGCAAGGAGTTGCTAGATCTGTACAAGACCCAGCTTACATGCCTCAAATATTCCTAGATGAAGAATTCGAACCTCATGGTTGGATGGAGATTCTAGCCACTCTCGATGTGTGTGTAAATGAAGAAGTGATAACCATGAATGAATGCATTGACGAGGAAGGCTATGACGTTATTCTCTATGTGGTAGTTCTTCAAGAGGCTGAAGAAGGGGAAGTAATTGAAAAAGAATGGAAGGAGGATTACGAGAGCATTGAAATGAAACATGAACATATGGAAACGGAAAATGAAACTCAAGAAGTAAGTGTCATAGCTAATGAAATAAATCAACAAATGACACAGGAAGAAGAGCTTGGAATAGATAAAGCAAAAGATGATGAAGAAAACAAGCCTCAAGATCAATTTGAAGTGCTCGCCCATTTCAAAAAATATGAAGTAGAAGAAAGGAAAATTGCTATTCAGATGCCGAAACAAGAAGCACAGCCAGGAATAGCCTATGACAACAAGGAACAAACTAAGAAAATTATAGTAACCTTGGAGGAAGGTGAAGAAAGATGTACTTTTATAGGTCAAGATGTCTCAATGGAGGAAGAACAAGAGTTAATACAACTCATAAGGGAATATAGGGACATCTTTGCTTGGACATATAAGGATTTGAAAGGAGTGGACCCTTCTATATGTGCCCATAGAATCCCTATGACATCCGAAGCTAAACCTTCCAAACAAAGACCATACACATATAACGATGTTTACTCAGCAAAGATTAAAGAAGAGATAGATAAGCTGTTGGATGCTGGGTTCATTTACGAGATCGAACACACGGAATGGGTGTCACCTTTGGTAGTCGTGCCGAAAAAGAATGGTAAGTTAAGAGTATGCATTAACCTGAAAAAAGTAAATGCTGCCACCATAAGGGATAGTTACCCATTACCCATCACAGATCATCTTTTGGAAAGAGTGGCAGGAAAGGAAGTTTATAGTCTTTTGAAAGGCTTTTCAGGGTATAATCAGGTAGCCATTGCTCCCGAGGACCAACATAAAACAGCTTTTGCAACTGAATGGGGAGTATACGCCTTTAGGGTTATGCCTTTTGGTCTAACCAATGCCCCAGCCACTTTCCAAAGATTGATGTGCCATGTATTCAAGGAGTTCCTGAGAAAGAGTATCGAGGTATACGTGGATGACTTATGCACTTATTCTGCTATACAATCAGAACATATCCCTGAACTAGGAAAGATCTTTGCCAAATGTCGACAATATAGAGTATGCCTCAATCCAGAAAAGTGTGTCTTCATGGTTCGACAAGGAAAGATATTAGGACATATTGTCTCTAAGAATGGGATCTCAACGGATGAAGACAAAATCAAAGTAATTCTGGATTTATCGAGACCAAATACTGCTAAAGAAGTACAAGCATTTATACCGAAGATTTATACACATGTATGCCATAATTGCTAGACCTCTTTATGCACTGTTATCTCAGTTAAATTGGACAAAAGAATGTGAGAAGGCCTTTAACGAATTAAAGAGTCGATTGAGTTCAGCACCAATCCTTCAAGTACCTAATTGGAACAAACCATTTCCCATTCACGTAGATGCTTCCAAGTTTTCCATTGGTTGCATCTTAGCTCAACCCACAGATATAGGGAAATTAGACCACCCTATAGCCTATGCGAGTAGACAATTGAATCAAGTGGAGCGCAATTATATCACGACCGAGAGAGAAGGCCTAGGGAGGGTGTACGTAGTAAAAAAGTTTAGACACTACTTATTGGCAAACAAATTCAAATTCTTCATCGATCATCAAGCTCTACTGTACTTAGTCAATAAGCCTTGTAACACAGGACATCTAGTACGATGGTTTCTATTGTTGATGGAATTTGATTTTGAAGTAGTAGTCAAGAAAGGGAATACCCACATTAGAGCAGACCACTTATCAAGAATGACACATGGAGAACCACCCACAGGAGTACCTGACGATCTGCCAGATACGTACCTGTTTAATCTCGAAGTATGTCCCCAATGGGCAGAAAAGTTGATCCCAATACTCATATATGGACCTAAACATGGGATCTCACCAAACCAAAATCAAGATTTATGGAAGACTAAAGACCTTCATATCATTGCTGGAAGCCTATATCACCAAGACTCAAGTGGATTACTCATGAGATGCGTGGAAGAGGAGGAACAAGAAATGTGGCTTCAAAAAGCACATGTAAATCAATGGAAAACTCATTTAAATGCAACCGGAACATGGCAAACATTGAAGAGATTAGGCATATATTGGCCAACCATGCACAGGGATACACATAACTATGTATCAGCCTGCCCAACTTGTCAAGAACGAAATCCAGAAGAGCACTCTAATTTATGCTACTCCAGAGTGGCACCAAGATGGAGCATGCCTCTGGTAGAGTTCTTGAAGACCCAAGAAAACCCAGAAGGAGCCACTCTAGCAAGGAAACGTGCGCTCACAGAACAAAGCAAGGACTATGCTCTCATAGGAAAACAACTTTTTAAGCGGGGAAGAGATAATCATTTACGAATGTGTATTCATGAAGACGAGTATCTTGCTGTCTTAGAAATGGCACATACAGGAGCTGCAGGAGGTTATTTCTCTACAGATAAAACTGCAAAAATGATTCTCTTTGCAGAGATGTGGTGGCCAACTCTACATCAAGATGCAACCACATATGTTCAATGATGTGATACCTGTCAATGAACGAAATATCCAATTAGACGAGATGAAATGCCACTGAAACCCATGATGAGTGCCAGAGCCTTCACTAAATGGGGAATAGACTTCATAGGACCTATTAGCCCACCAGCTAAAGGATCCCATGCTGATTACATAATCGTAGCCACAGACTATTTGACCAAATGGGTTGAAGCCAAAGCAACCAAGAAAAATGATGCAAGGACTACAGCAAAGTTTCTCTTTGAGAACATTTTCACTCGATTTGGACTGCCGATAGAAATTGTGAGTGATAGAGGTACGCATTTTGTGAACGAAGTGATGAATTCTTGGTAATTCATAAAAAATCAGCTCCTTATCACCCGCAAGCCAATGGACAGGCCGAAAGTTCAAATAAAATCTTATGTACAGTCCTCACGAAAATTGTGAACAATGGTAGATCGGACTGGGATAAGCAATTACATCATGCTTTATGGGCATTCCGAGTAGCATAAAAAATAGCCATAGGCACTACCCCTTTTAACTTAGTGTACGGACAGAATGCTATTTTGCCAATTGATTTCTTAATACCCACTCTCAGAGTAGCAACAACTTACGAGTGGACTGGACATGAACTATCAGCTCAATAAGATCAAATAGAAAAACTACATGAAACTAGATTACAAGCAGTAGCAGGGATTTATGCTGCTAAAAGGCAACAGAAAGCCTATTTTGATGCTCATATCAAAGATAAAAACTTGAAAGAAGGAGATTTAGTTTTGGTATATACTCTGAAACAACATGCTAAGAAATTGCAAAAAAGAGGTTATGTCCCACTAATCATCAATCGTATATCTACTAGTGGAGCCATCAGTTTAGCAACACTAGATGGAGAGGTATTACCAAACTATATAAGTGGATGTCGAGTGAAAAAATATTTAGAGCCATTGACAGAAGAAATAATGTCACGACTAGTAATGGGAAAAAATAGGCGTATAGAGGAAGAAAGAATACGAGAAGAAGCTAGAGCAGAAGCGCTGGAGCAAATCAGGAAACGAAAAGAGTGGATGAGAGAGAGAGAGAGATGAGAGATATCGACAAGGAGAAGAACTCATCCCAATGGCCATTTTTAGAGCCATTGAAAACCTAAGTCAGCAAATGATGCAACCCTATTTGAATTTGGGTGCTGGAACAACAGAGTATCACTTAGTGGATGCTCCCATTGACATAGGGGCTTCTATAAGCCGTATCAAATTTTCATTGACCCAGAAACTCAAGCAAGAATTACGCCTATCTAAGGCACAGCTGATTAGAATAGGAGGAAAAATTACCAAATGTATAGGAGAGATTACCTTACCTCTACATCTCGGTAACAACACAATGGAACAAAAACTCTTAGTATGTCATGACCAAGACTTATTAGAAGAGCTCGTATTAGGCCAAGATTGGATACACGAATATGAAGTGACTATTCAATTGGCCTTAGGATACATCTCGGCCAAGATAGGACATCGTGAGGTATTCAGCATGCTAGACGAACAACTAGTCAAAGCCAAATGTATAAACACAAGAGATCACTCAAACGAGCGTGATGATGCATGCATGTTCACTCACAATGGGGAAACCCCTTCATCGAGTACTTCATGTGAGGATGCACCGAATTCCGCTTGCACACAATCATCTAATCTAGTAAATCACATGACTAGTGTTCTATCCAATAACAGCCTCAGTAAGGAACCAAGCACAAGAGAGACTAGTCAGCACGACTGTAAAAAACCTGCACACATTAGAATTTACCCTATTCCATACACTAGACAGGCTTGGATCCGAAAAGATCAAGTGATGGCATATCTTCAGCAACATAACCACTATCGACATCAGAAAGAACCACAAAACGAGCATGCAAATCACTTTCAACACCTAGGTCCACAAAGAATTGAGAAAATATGGATTCCGAAGAAGGTGGTAGTTGCCCAGCTGGCCCGAACACAAATATGGATTCCCAAATCAAATACTCAAATGACAATCATCAAAACGGATGAATCAAGGCACAAGGAGAATCAGTATGATCTTAAAGCAAAACAACCAAAGATGAACAACTACAGGACATAGCAAAAGTCTACATACGCATCAAAAATCATTCCAAGATTCAAAAAGTAGACAAGGCAAATGCACTACATGAAAAGCACTACATTCACCAAGAATGTTGGGAACACAATCTGTCCCAACCGAATAAAGCAGATTTGGATGCCGAAAGGCAAGACAAGTTGTATACATCCACCAAATAATTTGAGTTGCACACATTTGGAGTTACCAGAACCCAAAGTATGCATGATAGGGCCACATTACAAGGCCAAGCATTCGGCACATTTTTCTTCTATTTTAGGATAGTGAAGCACATTTCCTCTCAGGAAATAGGAGAGCACTTGTACATAATCTAAGAAAATCACTCAAAAATTAATCATCGCTTCGACTATGAACTAACTTTTTTGTTTTACTTTCAGACAAAAACATAAAAATATACAAAAGTATGAAAAATCCCAAGTATTACCTTTCTCACACCCACGGGGAAGGGACGACACAATCCACTCGGAGAGTTGCCAAATTCAATGAGAATAAGTGAAAGATGATTCTTGATACCAGCTTGCCACTGATTTTTGGTATATATTGAGTGCAAATGGCATCTTCTAATTCTGAGGCTACGCAAGAAGAAGAGATCCAACTTCTTCCCTTGGAATCAATAACTAAGGCCAGAGGTCATTGGTTTTTGGACGATCAACCCGTGTCTGAACTCATTTTCATGGCGACCATCAAGATTATGGATAGGGATCATTACTTCCCTCTCATGTCACAAGATTTCAAGACTATCATACAAGGATTACCACGCATGATGGATGTCTGGACACAAGCAGGAATTGACACATTCCTAACAATCTATCTGCCAGATTTCCAGAGATGTACACAAGTGATGAATACACTACAGTCCGCATCGAATAAAGCATCTGTCCCGGAAGCAAGGGTACTTGATAAAGTTGGTACCTGGAAAACAATTCAATTTACTCATGAGCTAATTAACAGAGCTTTCAGATGGAACCAAGAGGGACTCACGAATGTCAAAGATGAATGTCATGACCCGAAAAAGAGAACATTTTTGGAAATCAACAGAACGGATATTGAAGACTCTGTTCGCTTAGTTCACCAGCATTTTTGCTTTCCAAGTATGCATAGATACACAGCACCTCAAAAGATTGTTGTGTAGCTACTCTCACACGCTATGAGACAAGTGGGAAATAAAGTGAACATGACTCCATATGTTCAAGACCGCTTATTCGAAGCAAAGAAAAAGTGGTCAGAAAAAGTTTCTGAATGGTAGTTTGGCCTTGATCCTACTCATTTATGAGGCACTTGAGATGAAGAATTGCTTACGCTTGATGCCAACATCAACAGAGCTAGCGAAATATGCCAAGTCAGCAACTATTCCGAAGAAAAAGAAAACAGCCATAACGATTAAAGAAGTAGGAACCAGTTCAAAGACACCTATGAGAAGAACTAAACGCCTAAGAGAAGAAGAAGCTCAAGAGACACCACAATCAAAAAGAACACATACATTGCCAAAGATTCCAATGACACAACAACCAATTACGAAAAGAGACCTCTCGGCAGCTCTAGAAGAGACACATATGTACATGCAAGGACAAGTAAACTTGAATGTTCAAGGTCATCAATACAGAAAGGCAAGCCAAGGAACGAAACAGAGGGATAAAGAACATACTCCTAAAGTACCTTCCAGATACAAAGAAATAGGGTTGGAGGAATCAAGTTCCAATGAAGAATCAAGCCCTGAGCAAGACACATTGGACACGGACATAAGAACCGAAACGCACAATGAAGAATGGACAGAGATCAATCAGATCGAAGTCACCCCTGACAATCAACTGTCAGCGGACAAGAAACAAGAAGCTCCCGCTGACACGGTACACGTTATTCAATTGAATGATACATCCAGGATCAGCATTAAGGAAGCTCCAATCACAAATAAAGATGCAGTGCCACCCATAAAAGAGGAAAACAAACACTGGTGCACCAGGAAGCAGGCCTACAACAAAATAAGAAGTCAAGCGTGATTGAAGTGCCTGATGATACACCTCAAGGTAAGATTGACCACAAGGAGGCTGAGCCAAGGATACAACTCCATATTCGGCAACCCCATGATACAAAGTTACACGTTGCACAAGGGAAAGATGTTACGACAGGAGAAGAACCTAACATCCCTACCACATGGTTAAATGTGGATGTAACTCAATTGAAACCTGTTGTCAAGCAAATGATACAAACGGCCATGGACATGCAACAACAAATGATGGACATAGATGCGGATTACGACAAGGCCATGTGGGCAAAGAATCAGTTTCAAATCATGAGTGAGCAATTATCCGCACAGCTCATCCAGGCCCAACAAGAAATTTCAGCCAAGGATACGGAGATAACCGAAGTTCAAGGGCAATGTAATACACTGATGAAACAACATCATTAGCTCTAGACACAACTTGCCGAATTACAAAGACAACACGAAGCTAGTGAAGCAGACAAAGAGAGAATGAGAACTAGAAGCAATCTGCTCGAAACACAACTTAAGGTATATATGGAAGAGAATGATAACTTACGAAGCAGAAACAAAGAACTGATGAAGGCATTACTGTATGATCAACCCATAAAGAAGCCAGAGACATCAGTCATGGACCAGCAGGAGCTAAGAGATCAGATTGAGAAATATGCAGAGCTGCTGAAACAAGAGCAAGCACGAACAGAAGAATGGGAACAAAAGTACATCAATGAAACAAATGAACTTAAAACACAACTGCAAAATGTGAAAGCCAAACTTGTAAAGAGTTATACCGAAAATGTAGACCAAGTAGCAAAAATTGATAATGAGCTACTTGCGGCAAAAGAGGCACTCAGGGCAGCCATGCAAGAAGTTAAAGACACGACTGAGCACCTTGCACGACTAGAAAATAAAGCCGAAGAGAAAGTACCAATCGGGACACCAGTAGAGCCAACACAAGAGAATCCTACTGACGAGGTAGAGGTACGTCCTCTATCTCCTCCGATCTATAATTCTCCAATAAAAGAGCAGATGGCGGACCCATGTGATGATCATCCAATGTCATACACTACAGAAATAGGTCAGAAGGAACGGGCACTATTGGTGTCCCAATTGACAGAGAATTTCGAAAATGAAGTGATCAAAGTCATGAAGGAGGAAAAAATAAAGGGCAAAGACTTGGAAACCATATTGAAGCCATTCAACATTCCGTATAGATTATTGAAAGAGAAAACAAGGCAATATATAAAGAAGATTACATAGAAAAATCCAGACGAGCAGCTGCACTTCAAAATTGACACATTCACTTATACTCAAGAAGAATTTGAAGCAGCACAGTCGGTATGGAGAAGAAAATTTTTGGAGAAAAATCCTACATTGCGGGTGCACTGGCAAGCAGCACCATACTTATTATAGGTAAACCCTTCATTTTGCCCAACACCATGTCACAGAGAAGCCATAGATTTTTTAGATATGCAAAAGAATGGTATTATCAATAAACAGTGGCTGAATTATCTACTACTTCCAAGTCCACCTCATAACTATCTACCAACTGAAGATTATATGGTAAAAACCATTGAATTTTGGTTGCATTGTTACGCAACAGTACCAGATTTAACTATCAAAATGACAAATAAAATTCTCAGCATGATCCTTACAGTTTTGAAGGTGTTTAAGCACGCGGCGTATACATTTTTGAATTTCATTGGCATTAACCAAGGAACCGATATCCTCATTTTTTATTTGTCAATTATGCCTAGCCGACCCACAATAATGGCGTATTATTCTAGGCTGATGTTTTTACCAAGTACATATATGCAAACATTCGAAGAAGCCTTTTTCACAGGGTTTTTTGAAATTGACATAGAAATCTTTTTAAAGATGTCATCCAATTTGAATGCCAGATTAGTGTCATATGAGCTAAGCTTCTTCGTTGACCACAGACAGCCGCCACATGATGGCGTGAAAGCAGAACAATGGAAGTAACTTATGATACGTGAAGCTAATCTGCTTAATGAAACAGAGCAAAAAGTATACAGAACATACTCCCGTCGACTTCCAAAGCCTGTCGGGGACGACAGAGTTCAGGAGGGGGCAGTGTTGAGGGAGAGTCAAGCAAAAAGAAGAAAAGAAGAAGACAACGAAAGAAGCTTCACTAAAAAGATCATATCAGAAGATACATCTCTGCAAGAAGCCCCGTAGGGGTGCAACACCCATCTCTGCACAGAGTCCCGCAGGGGCACATATCAAGGAAAAGCACGTAGGTGGAAGGAGGAACCAGGGCCAAGAAAGTATCCATGAAGATGTGCAAGAAGATATCTAGCGGTTCCGAAACCACAAGAAGATCCTTCAACATCTAGGTCTTTGGAAGGTCCAGATAGAGGCTGAAGGATCACATCCTCATACCTTCCACTGGTGGCGTGCGTGGCAACCCGACTTAACAGGAAACATAAATGCATCAGGCCCAGAGGATGTAAAAGAAGAATCAAGAAGAGGCCATCAAAATTGAACACCTATTTAACAAACAGGCAGAACTGACCAAGAGATGCATGCGGACAACAAACTGAAGACAAGAAGTAAAGCCTGTCAAGGGACGACAGAGACAAAGAGGGGGAGAGTGTTGTAGACCGAAGAAGAGCACAAGGCAGAGAAAAAAATGGGCCCCAAAATTTTTCCGATTTGGACACCTTATTTTTGCATCATAATCATTTTGTAATATAATTTCCGATGTAAAAGCACTAGAGGAGTCCTCTAGATGCATCCCCACAGAAGATTAGTAGCTTACCCATGTAAATTAGTAGGAAATTAGCCTTTTAGTGAATAAAGTGCCGGTCTCTTGTGTGAAAGGACCATTTTTAGGGCACATGTATATAAGTCAATTTGTGACTGGTAAGGACTTTTTGCCATTGTGAGAATCAAGAGCACAGAATTTCGAATTTGTGTCTTCTCTTCTCTGTATCATCTTCTTTGTGAGCTTGTATGCATGTGTGTTGCTTGAAAAGTGTATTAGGAAGTGTTGTCTATCCATGAAAGTGTTTGTTTGCTGTTGATAAGGTGTGTGTGAAGTGTAGGAAGTGCTGAAGTGTAGGAAGGTCTTTCCTGCGACTCGGTATTTTGCTCATAAATTGAAGCAAAAGTGTCAGAATTGAGTGAAAATACCATCATTGGATGCGTCTTCTCGAGAGCTTCAAAATGCATATGATATTCCCTATATTCGAAGTTTGGAGCTGAAAGAAAAGCTCAATTTACTGTTGACTATTGCTCCAAGTATTGCGACACCATGACTGACAATTGAAGCTTGTTTGGATTAGTCTTTTTCTTGTTTGCCCTCTTTGGGAAGCACGTTTGCATTGATCATCATTTGAATGCATGTCTTCATACACTCGGCTAGGTTTTGATACTCCTTGGATTGATAAATAAAGCGTGAATCCCCACTATATGTACTTGAAGGGGATTGAGGTATAGTCTCTTTCTCCGCAAGTCCCTAGGTTGGATCTTAGGTACACAATCAGAGATGGAGTTGAGTAAGTAAGACCTTGCCAATGCATCCTTGGCACACCATGTGTTGAGCTTTTCATGTTCTTCCTTTGTTGGTAGTCCTCTGGTTTTGAATGAGGGCAATTCCTCATCTCCTGAGATGTATCCATAAAGACTCCTTCCTTGTAGGTATGTCTTCATCCTTAGAGACCATGCCTGGTAGTTGTTCCTGTCCAATTTATCAATAAATGAAGGAAAACCCTCTCCCATTTTACCTTGACTTTTCTCTGATACCACTGTTAGGAATGATGGATGGACACTCCAAGAGAATGAGTAGGTACTGCCGAATCCTGCTTTGTACCAGCCCTTTGATGCTTCAGAGTTGATAAGTGGACCTCCTTAGCTTTCCAAAGACACCATAAAATGGCCTATGTACTTTGGAAATGATGTATGAAAAGATAGAATCAAAACAGACAACTTTGAACTTCAAGTCTTCAACAAAACTTTCTATTTTTTACTTGACACCTACTGTATCTTTTGCTCTGTATGACCAGAACAGTAGGAATTGGAAAAATTCATTTTAGGAGTATCTAATTAGCTTAGCAAGCTAACTATTCCAAGTGGTATTACTTAAAAAGATTAACTATGCTCAGAGAAATCAATTTAGCAAGTAAACCTTTACCCCCAATATTTTAGGAATGTTGCAGACTTCGACCAGTGATCACTTTGACGGGCTTTTCTCTGAAATGGCTGAATAGAAACCCTTAAAATTTTGATAGCTTGTAGATGACTTTGAGTTGGTTCCAATAAGCTATATATGTTTGAATTTGGTAGAGAAATGAGTGAGATATGATCTCCACAAGTTGACAGACTTTCAGAGACTATGACAGAGAACTCAGAAATGAACAATGTAGATATATGTATTAATGAACACTTGTATACAATGCCATAGGCATGAAGATCATTGCCTAATGGTGTAGAGAGGTGTGGGCTAGAGTGTAGACCTCACACACACTCAGAAATGATAATGAGAAGCTCGAAAAGTGACACTTTTTTTCGCGACTTTTTCCTTGAGTTTATATAAGAGTTCACTATCATTTTGAATTTGAATTCAAATTTTGTCTCTCTTCTAAAAGGTGTTCCTCCATTATAGGAGATATTCCATCAATCAAAGCTAACTTTTCCACGAGTTCTTTTTGGTAGGTGTTTACAAAGATTCCAAGTCAAATATGACTTTTACAAAAGGATAAAGTGGTAATTAACCACTAGCATTGATTCCTATGCATCTTCATATGTGTATGGACTTCAAGCCAAATGTGTAGGCTTGTGAATTGTACCAACAGCCATTACTGTAAGAAACCAGATCATTACATAGCAAAATGAAAAACAAGGATTTTTTAGAAGAAGAAAGCATCAAGTAATAGTGCTTAAGATGATTCAAAACCTAAATCTTCAAAGGTAGATACATGTGCATGTGTTACTATTGAAGAATTAGCTTTTGATGAGGCAACATTAAATGCAATCTCTGATCATCCTTGGATTTTTTATTCTAGAGCTACTAAGCATATGACAGGTTGCAAAAAGGTATTTTCTTCCCTTTGTAACTATTTAGGTAGAAGAGTGACCATTGCAGATGGTAATGATTTGCATGTTGTTGGTGTCGGAGAAGTGAACCTAAAATCAATTGTTAGATGATTATAAAGTGATTTTTAAGAAAGATTCATATTAGATCCTCTCACTTCATGAGGAGCATTGTCTACTTCAAGGTGAAAACAAAAGTGGCATGTTTGTGTTTTCCAAAATTAGTCATGGTAATGTTGCTAGATCTTCTACACCTAAGGAGAATATGAAGTTATGGCATGCTAGATTTGTTCATATCAATTACACAGCTCTCAAACACATCAAAGATCATAGTATGTTGGAGTTTTTACCTACTTTTGTTTTACCAGATGATGCAAAGTCATGTGAAGGATGTCTTGAAGGAAAGCTTCACAAACTACCTTTCAAGAAGCATGGATACATCACAGCCACAAGGAAGTTGCAGATCATACACTTAGATGTGAATGGTCTTATAAGAACAAATTCTATTCAAGCTTTCAGTTACTTTGTTACTTTTATTGATGATTTCTCAAGATATTAGTGGATTTATGGTCTTAAACTGAAGTTAGAGGTTTTTCCTACTTTAAAGAAATTCTTAGCTATGGTTGAAAATAAAAGTCATTCAAAGATCCAAATTTTGAGAAGTGGTAGAGGAGGAGAGTACATGTCTAAATACTTTAAGTCTTTTCTTGAAGAAAAAGGTATCTCTCATCAACTCACTATTTCTTATATGCCATAACATAATGGTGTTGCAAAGAGAAAAAATAGGATACTTGTTGAGATTATGTGTAGTATCATGTTATCCAAAAAGCTTTCTCCCAAGTTTTGATTTGATGCAGTACATACAGCTAATCACATTCTAAATAGGTCTCCCACAAAAGCTTTGAAGATCATTCCAATTTATGAAGCTTATTATGGGAAGAAGCCAAATGTGAGTTATTTTAAAGTTTTTGTTTTCCCACCTTATGTTCACATTGAGAAGAAGGATCATGGTAAGCTTGATATACAAGCCATTAAATTTGTCTTTATTGGTTATGCAATTGAAAGCAAAGAATAAATTCTATGTCCCACATATAAGTGATATCCTACTCTCACGCAATGCATATATTGCAAAAAAGCAGGTTTATGATAAGAAGGAAGAGATTCCAGATTTCATAAAAGTAGATGACTGTAGTTTTCAGAAGGAATTTTGCTTATATTTCGCCATACAAGGGGGATGATGAACCTTCTCAAACCCTAAGAGATGCACTTTGTAAAGGTGAAGAGAGAGTTATGTTAACTACATCAGTACCAAGTCCATCATCATTACCTCTTGAAGTTTTGACTTATGAAGTTGGAGACAGTTCCAGAGTTCCAGAAGAAAGAGATACTGAAGAAGCAGAAAGGATTCCATCACTTTTCAAAGATATGCCAAAGTGGTCATATCAAACCTGAAAGGATAGTGGTATAAAGGAATACACTGGAAAAACCAGAAGTCAAACAAGGAGACAACAAACAGACTAGTTAAATTATGCAAAACATTTTGAGATTCATAATTTTTTTATGAACCAGCTAGTGTTTAAGATGCACTACATAGTCTTGTATGGAAGAAAGCTATACAAGAAGAGATTGATTCTATTCATAAGAATCAAACATGGAAGCTTTGTGAGTTACCAAAAGGTAAGAAAGCTATCGGTGTTAAGTGGATCTTCAAAATCAAAAGAAAAGTAGATGGTATCATAGACAAGTATAAATCAAGATTAGTCATCAAATGTTATGCACAAAAGAAAGATATTGACTATCATGATACTTTTGCTCCTAAATTGAGAATGACAATAGTCAGGACAATCCTTTTTTTAGCTACATTCTTTGGTTGGTAATTATACAAGTTAGATATCAAAACCACATTTCTTAATGGTGATCTCATGAAGATGTTTATGTTGAGCAGCCAGAAAGTTTTGAAGAGACAAGCAAAGAGCATCTAGATGCAAGCATATCAAAGCTTTGTATGGACTAAAGCAAGCACCAAGAGCTTGGTACGAGAAGTTACATGTCTATCTTCTATCTATTGGTTTTGAAAACGTAGATGTGGCTCCTACTCTTTATGTTAAAGCTGAGAAAGATGTTTTGACTATTATCATCATATATGTTGATAATATGATCATAATAGGTCTCAAGGATTAAGACCTTCCATATTTGAAAGAAAAACTTAATCATACATTTGATGTAAATGATTTAGGTATTTTGCATTATTATCTTGGGATTGAGTTCAAGTTTAGAGATGAGTGTATCTACATGATGTAGTAGAAATACATTGAGAAATTATTAGAAAGGTTTGAGATAAAATATTTCAAGCCTATGCAAACACATATGGATGTTAATGTGTCATTAGAATCGAAAGCAGATTCAAAACCATTTGATGCTATATTATATAGTCAAGCAGTAGGTTTCTTGATATATCTATGTAATACACATCCAGAAATTCATTTTGTAGTTTCTCAAGTATCCAAGTTCATACACAATCAGCCTAAGATTGAGTGGAAATAAATTAAGAGATACTTTTATATACAAGAAGTTTTGTAGGTTGTTAAATCTTGCACCATTATGAGATTGAAGGGGAGATTATTGGAGACAATGTCCAATGGCATCAATAGACCAACACTCTAAAATGGAAGCTTTGTTTAGTGTTCTTTATAAACTTCCTACAAGCAAGGTGAAAGGCATCTTGGATAAAACAAGCGCCTTTCATCCTAGCCACCTGGGTTGAAAACCCATTCGCAGTGACAACAGATTCCGAAAATCAAACAAAAAAAAGCAACTGAGTTTTTTCACATGATAAATTAACGATCCTTGTTTTTGTGCTTTTTTGCAATTATGATTTCTTGCTTCTGCTTTTGGAAAATTAATTCATCATGAGAGCATCAAGAAGCTATAAAAGAAGATCTTGGTTCACTTGTGTATTATCACTCAATGAGTAGGAGTCCAAGGCTCACTGTTTGAGCATCACTCAAGGAATCACTCAAGGTGATCAAGGAGGTGCTCTACAAGGAGTTTTGAGGAGCTGTACTCTACTCTTGGACTTAACTGGAGGAGTTCCTATCAGCTAATCATCAGCATCACTTGTTGAATTACTGTGAGTAACAAGTCTATTTTTGCTCCTACTTGTTAGTTCTTTAGGTTTTTATTTAGGGATAATCAAAATTCAAGTTTTTTGTAAAACAATTCTAAATTGTTCATATTCTCCATATTCTCACACACACACTCTTCATACCTCTTAGGCACATAATCTCTTGTATCTAGTTCGGATTTCTGCTTAGATTCAGATATTGTCAATTTGTATCATATTCACACATTTTAATTTGACATTGGAACATAAGATAGTGTAGATGAGCATCCTAGCTTACCGTTACACTTCAAAATATTGTCTACTCTCTCTCTCTCTCTATCTCTCACTCATCTATTTTTTAGTCTTAAGGTGTGTATGCTAAGGTTCATGTGTTGGAAGATCCTATAAACATGTGATTATTGTTATTGAGGCCCACCCCACTTCCAACATAGTCATCCCTTCATCGGTAGCACAAACCTTGGTTTCACTCTCCATCAAAGAGCGTGCACACCCTTGAAATGTATCATGATAAATGTGCACCTCACACCCTTGAAATGTATGCATATGTTTAGAAAGAGCAAACATCCTTGTATATATGTAAATTTATGTTAGTTCATTTATATATCAAAACTAATACTCATCAATCAATGTTTCAAGTTTAATGATAAAGGTTTAATGATAAAGGAAATAAAGCATCATAGTTTATCTATAAAGTTACCTCTTTGCGTGATCGCCATATTCCTAAATGCACAACCCCATCTCTTGCATCACTCAAGTTAGTTGCACTTAAAGTAAGTATCAAACATAGGGTCATATTACACGGCCTTACATGAGAAACAATTGTTGGAAACCTATATGCAAAAGTCAAACCTTGTATATGAGGAAAGAGCACATGTATATCTTTCTTTATTACTCATATATTCCTTTCAAAAGGCCATAAGTAATTGTCTACAACCACAAATGTTGATTATAGACTTACTAAGAGTTAAAATTTTTGCCAACCCAATTGGCCATAATCAGCCACTTGCATTGAGGAACGAATACATTATCGAGGCCACATCACAACAAGGTCTTTGAAGGTTTCTCGTATTTCAGCCCAATTATCAATAGGTCATGTCAATACAAGGTCTCATTAGCTAGGTGATAGAAGCTAATAATGCAACTTGGTTGAGAGGATGCACGCTATCTGAACTTATCTCATCTAGAACGCTTCACATCATATCTCAGTGCCATAGGATAACATATTTGGAATGCAATCATCTCCTTAGCACACCATGATAATGTCTTCATGCAACCAATTATTAAAGCTTTCCACCAACGGCATGTTTTGTTTAAGAAGACATACATGCTAGTACAATACCTTGGACAACTTGGATAAGAGGAAGTGACCTAATAGGACAAAATTGTGAGAAATGATCAATCAATTGAGTCCCCATCTTGGTGCTCTTATTACTACATATCACAAGGATGTGGAGAACAGGTTTCATAGGGAGGAAGTCATTGTGTGTTAGCTTGTTCAAGTCTCTTTCCCTCACAAAGAGTTGTGATGGTCTCAAGAACCCATGAGGAGCAATGTAGCCGAATAGTTATATATCCCTTCATGATGGTCAAAGCTTACTAATAGGAAATCAGCTCTTAAGGTCTCCACCTTCCAACCTAGGAAAAAATTCAAGGAGAATGGATCATAACCATGCAAGCGTCATCAAAAGGTGAACTTTTTTCCATCTTATGGATTGTATCCCTTATTAGGGCCTGTTTTTTATCGAGAGAGAGAGAGAAGAAAAAACAAGAAAAAGATTCCAATCTCCATAGTTTAGGCACCCTCTTTGTTGAAGAACTCTTGGGCATATAGGTCAAGACCCACATTTTTCAATTTAATTTCAATAAGTGCATCTAAATTTTCATTCATAGGGCCATTGTACAAGGTCATGCATCAAATACAAATTACCTAATACACATTCACTCCACTAAGTAGTCCCCCAAACTACTTCCATAGTCCATCTCTAAAAATTTGTTCTGTTATTTGTAAGTCATGGAAGTAACATCTTCTTCTTTTTATTTACCACCATATGCATCATCCTTCAATCCTGAACTAGCTTTTTTTTTTTCAATCTATATTTTATTCATCATTTCTCTCACCTACTCATGAGTGTATGTGTGCAAGCATGATGTTGTCTATGAGTGCACTTGCATATTATGACGACATGAAATTATGGTGAAATCCTAGTTATTCTAAAGATCCAAAACCTTAAAAAAATTAACTATAGAAGACAAAAGTAATTCTACTACAAGAAACCTAGACATAATATAAATGACTACAGACTTTGATTAAGTGAAATTAAAAAGAGATTTTGGTAACGCAATAGATGGTGAGGATCGAAATCCAATGAACAAGATGATACTTTGAACACCATGGACTCTGATAATCAAGATTTGTGTTCTCCATAGTTTTAGAGGAATTGGATTAGTCTGTTGATTTGTTCTCTGATAGTGGTGCTTCCATGCACTTTGCTTCTAACCTTAGCTTGTTTTAAAACATTTCAACTGCCACACCTACTTTGCAAGTTTCCTGTGGCAATGACTAGAATCTTCGTGTCCAAGCCTAGGAACTATTGTTCTAGAGTGGAAATTCATTCCACTCCCTAAAATTCTTATGTGTCTTTTGTTTCCCCAAAACGTAGTTCAATATCTACAATTTCAAAACATTAATTTTGAGTATTTTATCAAACATGAGTGAGTGAATTGTTTATGATAGAATAGATAAGTTTTTTTTTTGGAGCACATTAAAAAATCACCAATATGCATACTTAAAGTACTGATTCATCCATGAGTGTAAAGGAAAAATCTATGTTGAGTACTTGTGAATGTATAAATCTTGTTTTCTGATTTTTCTTTTGTTTTCATATGAATGCTTGTAATGTGCATCTTGCAATTCATTTGAGCATAGAATTTCTACACATCTTATAGTACCGAAACTTACTCGCATGATTTTATGTGCACTTTTTACTTGTCCAACTATAATTTTGCATAAACTCTTAGCTTTTTGTTTGGACATCTAGAGAATTTGAAGGAAAGCAATGTATCTTTGCTTTGTGACATATCTATTAATAACATATGTTTGAGCTTATCATATGAAAAGATAGGTGCGTTTCAAGACAAAAAGAAAAAGAAAAAGATATTGGAGATTGGATTTTTGCAATAGAAAGTTATCCATAGTCTTGAATCAAGTTTATCATGTGTGGAAGGTAACTAGATACCTTCTTGCAAAGATAGTGGACAATATGCATTTACAATCCTAATATGAAGCTAGAAGATTGTGAAACATATCTCAAATATTTCGAAGTATAATCAAACTTAAGTTTCAATTGAAGAAATATCTTTTATCAAGTTTAAAAGACAAGTCTAAGGATCTACAAAACCTAATCCTTTCATATTTTGGTCAAAACTTTGGACTTCAAAATGCAATAGGAGACTATTACTTCAACACACTTTGAAGTAGTTACCCATTGAAAGATTCATACACATCGCAAGTTTGTCAAAAAGATAAGATTAAAAATATTTTGGACATATTTCTAAAGTGTTTTACAATTCTTGTTGGAGTTAGACGTCTGCGGAAGCACGCAAACAGCACAAGGAAGAAGAAGAAGCTTGGAGCACAACACACAATACTGTATGTATTACTAGAGAATGTACAAAGATAAGTAGCCCATTAGGGCAATAGGCATCTATACAAGCTGGGGAAAAAAAAACCTCCTAAAGAGGGAAAAAAGTGCCTCGGCGGTCCTAGTGTGTTCACACACATCACTAACTAAATATATCAACAAATCCCCCCTGGGAGTGATGCAGTGAACAAGGAGCTGGCACTCATGTATAAGGAAGTGCCAAGCTATGTGGAAATCACTCCACAAAAGGAAGTAAGCCCAAAGCTTTGCCGAAAGCTTCAAAATTCTCCCTAGGTAGAGGCTTCCTGAAAAGATCTGCAATGTTCTCCTGTGTGGGCACATATGCCAAGCTGATCTCCCCAGCAGAGAACCTCTCCCTAACATAGTGATAATGCACCTCAATGTGCTTAGTGCGAGCATGGAACACATGGTTCCTCGCAACTGTCAATGCGCTCTAACTGTCAGTGACGATGGTGGTAGCAGAATTCTGACCAACACCTAAATCAGCCATAATGTGTCTGAGCCACACACACTCAACAGTAGCTGTGAAAGCAGCCCTATACTCAGCCTCACAACTGGAAGTGGCCACAGCAGGCTGCTTCTTGCTCAACCAAGATATACATGAGCTACCAAGCATGAAGCAAAAGCCACTAGTGGACACATGAGTGTCATAGCAACCAACCCAATCAGAGTTCAGAAAAAGCATGCAAATCTGGCAGTAGTGATCCCCCCTTGGGATAAAACAACCCAAGTAGCCGAGTACCACTCAAGTAGCGAAAGATGCGCTTAATCGCCTTCCAATGCGTGACTCCTGGGCAATGCATAAACCTGCTCATCTATGAGACAGCAAACTGAATATCTGGCCGAGTAATGCATAAGTAAATCAAGCATCCAACAGCCTGCTGATAGAGAACAGCATCAAATGCATCTCCAGCATCATGAAGACTCAATCGTAAACCTGTCTCCATAGGAGTGGCAATAGGCTTACAGTCTTCAAGGCCAAAACGCTACAATAATGTGTCAATATATTTTGTTTGACACAAAGCCATTCCACCATCAACTTGCATAAATTGAATGCCCAAATAGTGATGCAAATGCCCCAAATCAAACATCTCAAATGAGGCATGCAAATCAGCCTTGAAATCAGCAATATGCTTCTCAATAGGACCAGTGAGCAGCATGTCGTCAACACAGACAACAATGATCAAAAGCACATCATTAGCACGCTTAACATATAAGGTGCTTTCAGTTGGACTGTTCTCAAAACCATGTGCAACCAGATAGGCATGTATCTTCTCATACCAAGCACGTGGTGCTTGCTTTAAACCATATAATGCCTTCTTTAACCTGCACACCTCGTTTTCATGCCCTTTCTGCACAAAGCCACGGGGCTGAAAAACATACACTTCTTCATGCAAGTCACCATTCAGAAATGTTGTTTTAATGTCCAACTGATGTACATTCCAACCATGATGGGCTGCAAGTGCACAAATGCTCCGAACAATAGTCATACGGCATGTAGGTGCAAAGGTCTCATCAAAATCAATGCCTCTTTCCTGCGCATAACCCTTTGCAACAAGCCTAGCCTTATACCTGTCAATTGTACCATCAGGTTTACGCTTCAGCTTGTATACCCACTTAGTGCCAATGGCCTTCTTGCAAGGATGCAAGTCACATAAAGACCATGTACCATTCTTCATTATAGCATCATATTCAGATTGCATAGCAACCATCCAATTTTCTGAATTTTGTGCTTCATCAAAAGAAACAGGCTCATTCTCATCACAGAGACTAGACGCAGCCATAGCATAGCAATCTGATGCAAAGGAGGCACTATGAGAGCCTGAACGAGTACGATATGACAAAGGTGCATCTAATTTGCTGTCACGCAAAGTCTACACCAACCATTTTGGCATAGTTATTTGCATGTAATGTCCATGATTGTTACTATTTTTGTGTTGCACTTTTGAGAACACTTGGTGTTTTCTTCTTAGGTTCCTCTGGCATGGTGAAGTTAGATCTTAAGGGTTCTTTGTAGGAGTCTTGGAGAAGACTAATTTGCTCTAAGCTCCAACAAGTTCCCCAAGGCAAGATCCCAAAAGAAGATGTGAGTGAATTAAGGGTCCTAATGGAATCTCAGACTTTGGAAACTTTTGCAATATGGCTCATGGGTTCTAGAATGTGGTTGTAACTTCACTAATTTGACAAGGCAAGTGGTCCCCAAAAAGAATCTTACCAAAAAAGGGACCTTGACAAGATTTTGGGCCGGAGTTCGCGGGATATCACTAAAATTGGTTGTCTTGGCAAGCTTGGATGATAATCAAAGTACGCACCAAGAGTTAGCATAACAAAATCAAATAGGAATCTCAAGAGAATAACCCCAATGGCAAGGATGAGATCGTAGGCATCCCATAGGATCTCCCTTTGTGAGGATCTTGGAATCCTAGCAGGCTCTAATAGAAAACCGTTGAACATGATGGCTAACAAGGCCACTCCTCAACAACAAAGCCAATGTGTTTTGTTGTAGACTTACCATTTTTAGAACAAGCAAATCTTTCCAGCTAATAATTCTCTACACAGTCGTCAACATTCCACCATTGTTGTATATCATTCAATGGTGTTCATCTTAAAAACTCTCTATATGTTTGTTAGTATCCCACCATTCTCATATATCATTTTGTTTATCTCAAAAATACCTATGCAACAATGTACTATTATAAAATGAATCTGCAGTTAACAGAAAGAAAGCATCTAGAGCATGTCTGAGTAAAACATCTGGGACACAAGTTTCAAACAAAAAACTCACTGATCTAGTGAATAAAAGTGAGAAAGAAGCACACAACAGTGACAAAATTCTATGCACTTCTTCCAATGAACTAAATCTAGCTATAAAAGTTAAGCCATTTACTTGTATACTCAAGTGAGCAACCTTTTTCAGTGTCCACTTAAAAATTTAAATAAGTCTAGGAAGTTACATACCAGCTACATTGGGAGTGATTTAATCTTGTTTACATAGTGATACTCAACAAAAATATACGAGTTAAAATATCAAAGCGCCACAATTTTTGTGCAAAATGGAAGTCATTTAGAAAAGTATTTGTGAGAACAAAAAAAATTGGCCATTTTGACCACTCCTTGCAATCTTCACTCTACACTAACATACGATGTATCCAAATAAATTAACCAACATAAGAGAAGACTAAGAAAGTTCTTATGAGTATCTTTTTATCTTTGGCACAAGTGATCCAAGTAAAAATTATCAAAGGAACTCTGTAATCATATCCATAACTAGTATATCACGTTGGATGCCAAAGGCATCAAGAATGTCGTTGAACTATCAAAGTTCTGGCCAACATGTATATAATATCCACTATCAAACATCCATGGTAACGTACTCATGTATTTGAAGAAACTCCAACATCTAATGTTCTCCAACTCAAAGAAACCTCATACACAACTTTCTTTCAAACATGCGTGGTATCTACTATCGTTATGAAAGCCACAAATGATATGAATAAAACCTACTAAAGATGCTGTATTCTAATAGAAGAATGATCCCACGCATCAAAAAAACAACCCAAAAGAGTTTTTCATTAAAGAAGAGTTGTCAGAGACCAAGCAGTTCAAGAAGCTCCAAGTGAGATATGCAGCAGTTGGAAATGAGGACAATTCCAAAAGATATCAAGAAGTGTTGGATATGCCAATGATCCAAAAGGTGTCCCAAAGATACTGATAATGCAAAGTGCTACAAGGTAAAGAGTAAGTACTTCAAAGTGTTTTTTATTATCAAATGAAAATATCAATAAGAAGCACGAAATTTTTCGTTTCTACAGTATATTTATAAACAGTTGAGAGCAAAATCTCCCATGTTTGTTCCCCAACAATTCTGAGGCATCTATAAAAGGACAGCTACACTCGCCTTTGGTATGCAAGAAGGTGGTTTGTTCGAGAGCTTGGGCATTTAAGGTAAAGCATGGAGATTGGTTGAGATGCAAACTCATCCCACACTAAATTACATGCAAAGAGATTAGGCCTCCATAAAAGTAGGCAGCAAATCAGCACATCAAGAATGAACAAGGGGGAAGGCTCTCTTTTCACACTCACAAGTTCATACACAAGATGCACATGAACACTCTTTGGGGCAGAATTGAGAGCTTCTTTGGCCATCAGTTAAGATTTTTCGGCAGACCTGCTTGAGTTCTCTTAACTCACTGTCAATCAGTGTGGGTGCCAAGAGTCAAAAAGGAAGCTCATCGTTTGGAAAGCCTTTTGAGTGCACAAGAGGAACAGGTTAGATCGCAGTTGGCAGACTTTGAGGATGAAGATGAGCAGAAAAACCAGCACAAATCGTTTTTCTCTTGACCATAGCTGAAGATAAGGTCTTGCTCTACCAACCAAAAGCACTAGGGTATTGTGCTCTAATATCACTTCAAGAGGAAGAAGCAGAGCATTGAAAGCACACAACCCCCACAGCCAAGCGCTTGGAGAAGGAGACATGATTTCTGCAAAGACTAAGAGAGCCAGGACTCTCCTTTCTTAGCATTTTTAATATCACAATAAGCAATGCAATGGACCATAGTGTGGCACAAGCAGATGATCAAAGATCAAGCAATGGAGTATGTATCTGAAAATTATCTCAACCTTTGAAACTTCAAGACCACATAAAATTCATTTTCTAAGTCCATTAAATTGTTTTCTATCTCCCTCAGTAAGCACCGACTGTAAAGGTAACAGGAGGACTAGTATCTATGTGCAATATAGCAGAACAATATCTAGCTGGATATTGTAGACCAGAAAATAAATTCCTCATCTTTTAGGTGGAATGAAGTCAAGGATTGTATACAATCTCTATGTTAGAATAGCATATTCATATTCAGTATAGACTAATCGATATTAAAACAGAAATAGTGTCTTACCCAACAACGTTGACTGCTTGACATGCCCAAGCAGAGGTATTGTTTGTGGAGGTTCAAATAGCAGCACGGTGAAGATTGACAATCTCTAAGATGGAATGACACAGTCATGCTCTTTATAGATTATTCCATAGAAAATTATTATTGATGTCTTTCCCAACAAGGTTGAACCCTTGACCAGCCCAAACACACAGGTTTGAACTTTGTATTTGTGGACCTTCAAATACAACTGACCAGCAAGGTGAAAATGAACTGGCTGACACTTTGTTTCTATCACATATAGAGTCTAGACCCCATTCCAGCCTTACTTATCTGCATAATCTTTTCATGCTATGTGCTACTACTAACTAACAAGAACATATAATCTTTTGTTGAGCTCTCTGCATATGAGCCCTCTCCACAATCCATCTCCTGACTTCACTAGAGAACATGGAAACCTCCCACGTGTCCCATATTGAAATCCTACAAACCTACTGAGAGATGTGCGCATGTGCATAGCCAATGTGCACAAGCATTTACCCATACATCAAAATTCTGTTCTTACACATTTCTTGGTTTCCAACCAATCCACATGACCACATTTGTAGCATTTCCTGAAAACAACTGATTACATATATAGTATGAATTACTATATTTACACAACCTTCAGCTATAATTGATAGAAGGAAGAACATACAAGGATATTCACAATGATTTACATGTTCGGACTAGTACTCGGAGAAATGACGAGCACAGATCATAGATGTGATATTAAACAAGCACTGCAAAGATGTAATGCTTTAAATATTGACTCAGAGACTACACGGAACCTCGAGGCTCGGCCTTGGGTATTCTCAAACATAAGAAAATGTCACTCCCCCCAAGTGTTCAAATGTCCATGATAAATGTTGCAGCTACACAAATCGGCATAACTGTAGTCTGTAAGGTTCTAATATGTGCAACCCAACTCAAGGCCATCTGACAATGAAGGAACACAAAAGAAAACATTTGGAACTCCCATTGATTCCCAGCTCTCCAGGTAGGTGGGGGTGAGTGGGTGGGTTTGGTGGGAGAGTGTGTGTGTGTGTGTGTGTGTGTGTGTGTGTGTGTGTGTGTGTGTGTGTGTGTGTGTGTGTGTGTGTGTGTGAGAGTGTGTGTGTGTGTGTGTGTGTGTGTGTGTGTGTGTGTGTGTGTGTGTGTGTGTGTGTGTGTGTGTGTGTCCGTGTGCGTGCGTTTGCACGCACGTGTGCACATATGTACGTGTGTGATGCACATAGTCATGTACTCGGCATTTCTCATTTCTCATATTTAAATGAGAAGATATTCTTAAACACAGACCACAAGCTCTAACCACAACGTATCCTCTGGGATCATAACCATAGGACCATCCTCTGCATGTAATAAAGGTTCAAGAAATGCTCTGTACCAGCTCACTTGAAGGATAACAAGTATGATGACCGCACATTTCTTTGTATCCATGCAACCAATATAAAAGCATTTCTTACATATTCCCCCTTGTAACAACCACTAATAAACTTTTTGGCCTTTCATAATTAAATTGAGCTAATATGGCGATACATTACATGATTAGAAAAGCTAATTAGATATATTGGTATGAGAACATGGATATGCAAAATCCTATCATAATCCCAGTTATGGAATTCATAATGAAAAAAATTAGATTGCAACATTTTGTTGAAGTATTTACACTTCACCTATCGAAATTTGTTCAGCCTCTTAAAGAGGATTCAGGATATGTGACCACATCTGGTTAAATTGCATAGATAGCAATAGTGGACAAGCGACAAATTATTTTTACACTTGCTCTACTAGATTCCTGTGTGGATATCAAAACTTGCTTAGGGAAAATCAGTGTATCGAAGATTTAGTAAAGATCGTTACCGGGAATTCAGAAGCTTTGTGGAACAATATTAATGTATGCTCGAGAAAAACTTCATTTGGATACTTGAAACCTCTTACTCCTAGGTAGATATGATCTTAATAAAGAGCCACTAGATGAAGTGTGCTTTTCATCCTTGATATAAGCTTGAAGGTTTCCTCAGCTTCCACCCGATGAAGAGGATCAATTTTAGCCAATGCTGCTACCCTGTCAGGATGGAAATGAAGAAGAGCCCTTCTATATGCTGCATCTACCTGAATGAACATGAAGCAAAGCTTTGTTCAAGAGATGCATTTTCGAGAAACATTTCTTTAGAGATAAAATACTTGCCAAAGACAGATCATTGATAGCTACAGGGCAATGCATCCTTTACCAGAAGTACAAATAAAAACATGGGCGGGTACATGACTCCCCTTCTAGCTTCAGAAAATTAACAAGCTCAAAGGATGGAAGCACCAAAAACATGAAAGTATTCACATGGACCTTCAAATCCTAATTCAGAAAATCTGAAACTAAATTGCATAATCTTTCTGAAACTGGCAACATGAACCACATGATGCAACATGAACCACATGATGCATCATGCACAATACAGTGAAAAGTAGGCCAACTCACCCGAAAGCCCAAGAAAAATGCCATCAATAATGATATACATTACAATATGTAGAAAGAGAGGGAATATTAAAATTTATTGAATATTCATATACATGCAATAAGATAAATTTTTAAAATACCAAAAATAGGTTACTTGAGGTGTCTTGCGAAAGCCGATTTCCAATTTCCAAAAATTAATTGCAACTTGCAAAGCATATCTTTCAAACAATATACAAAGTACTTCCATCAGTTGAATAACTGTGTGGACATTGCTCTTCTGATCACTACAAAATTTGAAAGAATTTACAACTTAACTTTGTTCATGAGGTCAACTGGCAAGATTAATAAAACTGTTATGTGGCCAGACCCAAAAGAAATCTGGACAGGTGATTGTAATTAAAGTGTCCGACCAAGTGCGAAGGCCCAACCAGTGTGAACCAGCCCACCTCCTTAAACAAGTCTATACATAGGACCCTTGGGCTCATTTGTGAGCCATTCCTCGTATAAGCCGCATGGATTCTTGGCCCTTGGTGGAGTCATGCTTACACCCATATTGGTGTGGGTGCAATGGTATGGGACGCTGGCTCCCAAAATGATGGCCGCCCACTTACCTGCAGGCTCCTAGGCTCAAGGGTGGGCCCATCGGACTCTGCCATTCAGAGGTAAGCCTGATGTCCACTACTTTATGTTCGTGAGTATGGCTTGTGTTTAGCCCTACTGTCGGGGACAATCCTGGCAAGGCACAAACATTGGTATCAAAGGATCTCTCTTCTCACAAAACGAGCTAGCAATGTGCACAAAACCATCAGAGCTCGTGGAGCTGGGATGCTAAGCCTAATAAATTCTCTGCCCTCCTGTTATTGCTACTTGCAAGAGAGGAGAGCAAAGGGTACATATGCAAGTGGATGTTTTGAGAGACCAGTGAGTTCATCTCTTTCTTGTGTTTTTATGTGGTTAGTCTTAGACCATGACCATGGAGGTTACCATGGTTGTGTGTGTGTGTGTGTGTGTGTGTGTGTGTGTGTGTGTGTGTGTGTGTGTGTGTGTGTGTGTGTGTGTGTGTGTGTGCGCGCGCGTGTGTGTGTGTGTGTGTGTACATACATATGTATGTGTATGTGTGCATATACATATGTATATGACCTCACTCTTTAAAGTGGCCTTGAGGTAAAGTTGCACTACTCGAAGGACAACCTGGGAAACATGAAAATATATTTTATTGATACACAATAACCCATGTTTAACTCATAAGACCCTCATTATTTTTAAGGTGCACAGAGAGAATCTTGAAGCATTGAATGGAACCCAAAGGATTGAACTAAATGGAACCTGAAGGCTTATAATTGTGCAAACCAGGTCAACTATGATGTGGATACACATAGATCCACAAGTGGATATGTATACACTCTTGTAGGAGGTGTTATTTCATGGTGCTCTAGACCTCACAGGATAGTAGCAACATCTACTATATTACATAGGCTAAATATATTTCAGCCACAAAGTCTTCCAGAGAAGCCATTAGATTAGCATGTTTATGCAGTAAATTTCAATTGCATGACAAGGCACATTTTCTTGGTTGTGATAGTCAACATGTCGATTGACTTGGAGAGATTGTCATGTTTCATGCCTGCACAAAGCATATAGATGTGGTACCACTTTATTTGAGAAGTACTTGAGGATGGCCTGATCATATTGGTCAAAATCACACATCACATACTCCTACATATGTTCTCACCAAGTGCCTACCAAAGGCACAACATCAGCTTTGTAAACAGATGGTGAGAGTCTGTTTAGCTTAAAAGAGCCTCCTTTGCCCTTAGCATAAAAGGTTGTTGTGGATAAAGACCCCAAGGAGTGGCCTTTTGTAAATTTTGATATTGAAATGACAGCTCTCTTAGAGAGCTTCCTACATACTTTTGTATTTTTTGGCCCCCAAATTGTGGTTGGAGGGGGGGGGGGAGGGGGGGGGGGGTGGGGGGGAGAGAGAGTTATAATATTTTTTAATGACTTAATATCACTTTGGCCTCTTCACATTTGGCCAAGTGACCAAAATCCTAATATTAATAAAGTTAAGGTCCTAAAACACATTTAAGGACTTTTATTGAAGTTGTACCTACTTATTCTTATTCATCTCCTTCTTCAATTTTCTACACAAACCTAAAACTCCATAGTCAGTCCCCCTTCTTTCCTCAACAGCTAGCAGCTGCCCTTTCCTTTAGCCAAATTGAACATATTTGGTATGAACACGGAGCTCTAGAGTTTCACAAAACATGACGATGCAGCCAATAACATAAAATGGAGTTCAATATGGCTCAGCTTGTGGTTCACTTATGTATGTTATGGTTGTTACTAGGTCTGACATACAAGAGTTGTGATCCAGCATACGACCAATCCTCACAAGGCACGTTGGGATGCAATCAAGACATCTTTTAAGAACTCCAAAGATATCAAATCTTAATGCCTATATTATCAAAGGGTCCATTGGAATTGAGAGGATTTTATGAATCTGACATGGCTTATGATGCAGATACACAAAAATCCACAAATGACTATGTATAGGCACTTGTAGGTATTGTTGTATCATGGTGCTTTGGACTTCATAAAATAGTTGCATTATTTACTAAAAAGGCTGAATATATTTCAGTCACAAAGGCTTCCAAAGAAGCCATATGGCTAGTGTGCCTATGCGATGAGTTTAATATGCCTGAAAAGGCATCTATTTTTGAATGGGAGAGTCGGAGTGCAATATATATGCCAGAATGAATCAACGGCAAACCCCGGCAAATTCATCCTCAAACGGACATGCAACTATAAGCTCATGGTAGTCAACCACAAGACTATATAGCACTCAGCTCCATTATGCACAGTATCGACTAAATACTATGACATCCCCACTAATGTTATCAGTGCCCAATAGTGGGTATAGAACTAAGAATGAATAGATGCTCACACACTCACCCCACAAAACACACACACACATGCCACGAGCATGAACCACAAGAGGCTCTACGAGCTTAGTTTCTATGTGATGAGCAAATGTCCAACGTGCAATATGTCTATCTAAGAAAGCAATGCTTCATACAAGTACAAAACACATTGATGTGCATTACCATTTCATCGAAGATATGATTGAAGATGGCTTGGCCACACTAACCAAGGTTAATACATTACAAAATCCAACACATGATCCCACCAAGTGTCTACCAAAGGCACAACGTCAGTTACATGCATGCATACATACATACATACATACATACATACATACATACATACATTCATAAATACATACAAGCATGCAAACACACACACACACATTTATGCATACATAAATATAATTTTTTTGCTTTTTTTTTTGGGGAAAAGGGGGGGGGGGGGGGGGGGGGGGGGAAGAGAGAAAATAACTTCTACTGATCAAAAAAATGAATTAACAAAAGAGGCCCCTCGGCACAATATGTACAAGGCTCTCGATAGCCCACTAAAACACTATTTACAATGAGATTAGCAAATGTTATGAGTGGTTCACTAAGTGCTAAAATGGGTTCTAGAATTTGGAGATGCGGGACAGCGGGAAGAATTTTTTTCATTGAAGAGTCGTCATTCTTCAAAAATAAGTGCATTCCTCGATTTCCGAATGAACCGGAGAATCCAAGATCTCAGTTGATCAAAGACCTAGACTAAAGCAAAATCCTCAAAGTGATACAATTCGAAAGTGAGTTTGTAGATGGATAGGAGGGACTGTACCCTCTGAATCCTATGTTTTATATATTCTGACCAATGTTTGATATGTAGACAATTCCAAAAAATGTGTCTAAGGTTTCCAACGCCCGAGCCACACCGAGACAAGTGAAGCAAAGACTGGAATGTCGAACCAAAAAAGGCACCAGTTCCGAAAGCACCTAATGTGACTCTTAGAGAAATGTTCTATAACCCAACGACAACTTCGTTTTCCAAATATATTTGCATCTTCTAATCCACCACTCATCAATTTTATGCAAACCCTATCTTGAGTTCCATATGTTTGAAATATGAAAAATGGGAAAGCGACATCAATAATAATGAGTTGAGGTTGATTCCCAAGAATGTCTATATGTGGACCGAACTTTAGATAATCTCCGTAGCCTCAAGAAAAGGAATCCACGTATGAAACTCCTTTTAACAAACTAGCGACGGGAGAAGTTTCATCATTCCATTGCAATAGTGGGACCAATTTCTTCCATGATTGAATAAGCAAAGAGGCTGTTGAAGATGTTGGAGTTAGACGTCTGCGGAAGCACATGAACAGCACAAGGAAGAAGAAGAAGCTTGGAGCACAACACACAATACTGAATGTATTACTAGAGAATGTACAAAGATACACAGCCCATTAGGGCAATAGGCGTATATACAAGCCGGGGAAAAAAACCTCCTAAAGAGGGACAAATGTGCCCCGGCGGTCCTAGTGTGTTCACACACATCACTAACTAAATATATCAACAAATCCCCCCTGGGAATGATGCGGTGAACAAGGAGCTGGCACTCATGCATAAGGAAGTGCCAAGCTATGTGTAAATCACTCCACAAAAGGAAGTAAGCCCAAAGCTTTGCCGAAAGCTTCAAACTTCTCCCTAGGCAGAGCCTTTGTGAAAAGGTATGCTATGTTCTCCTGCGTGGGCACATATGCCAAGCTGATCTCCCCAGCAGAGAACCTCTCCCTGACATAGTGATAATGCACCTCAATGTGCTTAGTGCGAGCATGGAACACAGGGTTCCTCGCAACTGCCAATGCGCTCTGACTGTCAGTGAAGATGGTGGTGGTAGAAGACTAGCCAACACCCAAATCAGCCATAAGGCGTCTTAGCCACACACACTCAACAGTCGCTGTGAAAGCTTCCCTATACTCGGCCTCACAACTGGAAGTGGCCACAGTAGGCTGCTTCTTGCTCAACCAAGATATACATATGCTACCAAGCATGAAGCAAAAACCACTGGTGGACACACGAGTGTCATAGCAACCAGCCCAATCGAGTCAGAAAAAGCATGCAAATCTGGCGGTAGTGATCCCCCCTTGGGATAAAACAACCCAAGTAGCCGAGTACCACTCAAGTAGCGAAAGATGCACTTAACCGCCTTCCAATGCGTGACTCCTGGGCAATGCATAAACCTGCTCATCTATGAGACAGCAAACTGAATATCTGGCCGAGTAATGCATAAGTAAATCAAGCATCCAACAGCCTGCTGATAGAGAACAGCATCAAATGCATCTCCAACATCATGAATACTCAATCGTAAACCTGTCTCCATAGGAGTGGCAATAGGCTTACAATCTTCAAGGCCAAAACGCTACAATAATGTGTCAATATATTTCGTTTGACACAAAGCCATTCCACCATCAACTTGCATAAACTGAATGCCCAAATAGTGATGCAAATGCCCCAAATCAAACATCTCAAATGAGGCATGCAAATCAGCCTTGAAATCAGCAATATGCTTCTCAATAGGACCAGTGAGCAGCATGTCATCAACACAGACAACAATGATTAGAAGCACATCATTAGCACGCTTAACATATAAGGTGCTTTCAGTTGGACTGTTCTCAAAACCATGTGCAACCAGATAGGCATGTATCTTCTCATACCAAGCACGTGGTGCTTGCTTTAAACCATATAATGCCTTCTTTAACCTGCACACCTGGTTTTCATGCCCTTTCTGCACAAAGCCACGGGGCTGAAAAACATACACTTCTTCATGCAAGTCACCATTCAGAAATGTTGTTTTAATGTCCAACTGATGTACATTCCAACCATGATGGGCTGCAAGTGCACAAATGCTCCGAACAATAGTCATACGGCATGTAGGTGCAAAGGTCTCATCAAAATCAATGCCTCTTTCCTGCGCATAACCCTTTGCAACAAGCCTAGCCTTATACCTGTCAACTGTACCATCAGGTTTACGCTTCAGCTTGTATACCCACTTAGTGCCAATGGCCTTCTTGCAAGGATGCAAGTCACATAAAGACCATGTACCATTCTTCATTATAGCATCATATTCAGATTGCATAGCAACCATCCAATTTTCTGAATTTTGTGCTTCATCAAAAGAAACAGGCTCATTCTCATCACAGAGACTAGACGCAGCCATAGCATAGCAATCTGATGCAAAGGAGGCACTATGAGAGCTTGAACGAGTACGATATGACAAAGGTGCATCTAATTTGCTGTCACGCAAAGTCTGCACCAGCCATTTTGGCATAGTTTTTGCCTGCTCAATATCAGCTCTCTCATCAACAAGTGCATCATGTAAATCTGCATCAGAAATGGAATGATCTACATCATCATATGAAACCTGCAAAGGCTGAGAAGTTGCCTCATTAGGACAAGCACTAGACTGTCCACCTGTAAAAAGAGGCATCAAAGTATCATACATGTCTTTGGAGCTAACAGATGTCTCCTTAGTACATGAACACTTCGGACTTTGCTTTGAGTGGATATACCCATCCATGCCTGGAAAAATCATCAATGAAAGTCACGAAGTAAAGGTAATTTCCAAAAGAGCGTGTCTGCATAGGACCGCAGACATCACTATGTACAAGATGCAATTTCTGTGTAGCCCGAACTGAACCATCTTTTGGAAAGGAGGAACGCTGCATTTTGCCCAAAATACAGCCTTCACAAACATGTTTTCCAGGTGCCTCAAGTTTGGGCAAAGAGGACACCATTTCAGATTTCTGCAGGCGTAGCAAACTAGCAAAATTTAGATGACCAAAGCATGCATCCCAAAGCTTTGCATCTGACATAGCCTGAGAATCATTTACTGCACATGCAAAATCATTTTCAGATCTTTCATAGTCTATGAGCTTATACAGCCCACGACATAAAATGCCAGAGGCAATAATAACATCGCCATTTGACAAATCATGAACTGTAAATCTGTCATCAACAAATTTCACAACCAAGCCAATCTTGGCTAATGCAGAAACTGATAACAGATTCTTCTTGATCCCTGGCACAAATAAGGCATCTGACAAAGTGAAAGAACTACTATCAGCAATAGTCAAAATGATCTTACCAACTCCCATAACAGGATAAGAGGAGTTGTTGGCGCATGTAACAGTATTCCTTGTAGGGGAAGGCTAGAGTGAAGAGAAGAAACTGCGCTGCGAGGTAATATGTTTGGTCGCCCCACTGTCAAAGTACCAAACATCTGAGTCTACTGCAGACATGCACTGCTCATGAGAAGATGAGTCAAAACTGCAAATAGTAGTGAACGCCCATTCTTCTTCCTGCACAAGATTAGGAGACTCCGTTTTTGGTCTAGAGGCTTCTGCAACAACCATTCCAGCCTCTTTCTTCTTTGCCTCTTTTGCAGCCAGTTTTGGACAAATCTTTATGATATGATCATTGTCTTTACAGTACTTACAAAACAATTTCTGCTTTTCTGATTTTTTCTCATCTTTGTCTTTGTTCTTCGAATGTGCAACATTTGCAGATTTCTGCTTACTAGTAGAAGAACTCCATTTTCCTTTTCCCTTCTGACTAGCCAAGAAAGCTTGATCTGCAACACACATAATGGACCTGTTCTGCCTGGAGTGATCTTCTTCTTCCTGCAACAGAAGAGAGACTAACTCCTCAAATGACAAGGCATTTGGATTTCCTTTCATCATCAACCGAAGAGTAGAAGCAAAACTCTAATATGAATCAGGAAGACCATTCAGAACGGTCCATAGAATCACCTTCATTCATGTGCTCTGATATGAAGCAAAACTCTGATCTTTGTTAGGAAACTGTCCATAGAATCACCTTCATTCATGTGCTCACTCTCCAACTGTTTTCGTAGGTAAGCAACACGAGCCTCATTCCTAGCTTGGTACAATGTGGTAAGTGTATCCCAAGCATCCTTAGCTGTTCTGCAAGAGCGAATATGAGGAATAATGGCACGTTTGATAGACAAAGCTATCAATGCATGTGCCTGGGCATCTCTGCAATCCCAACGAATCTGCTCTGCAGTAGGTGGAGCAGAAACAGCAGCACGAACAGGAATCTGCACAATATCATCTTCGACACCATCTTCATCAG